>CAUYRH010063517.1:0-11463 GCA_963574655.1 Perodicticus potto | reverse complement strand
GTCTTTGTTGTTTGGCGGGCCCGGGCTGGATTCGAACCCGCCAGCTCAGGTGTACGTGGCTGGCACCTTAGCCTGTTGAGCCACAGGCGCCGAGCCTATTGCTGTCTTATTTTAAGGACTCACCACAGCCACCTCGCCCTTCGGCATCCCTGATTAGTCAGCAGCTTCAACTTCAAAGCAAGACCCTCCACCAGCAAACAGATCGACTCCCTTTAGGACCAGATTGTTGTCCAGCATTTTTCAGCAATTAAGTATTTTTAAACTGAGGTACGTGCATTATTTATTTTTTAGTTAATGCACACATTTAGCAGAATACAGTTCCCCGTTTTATATGCACGGGGAAACCAAAAATCCATGTAACTCGCTTTATTGAGCTCTTGCTTTATCACAGTGTTCCAGAATCAATCCTGCACTATCGCCAGGGTATGCCTGTAAGAAGAGTCACATTGCTGTTTTAGTTTTAGAGACGGTTAGTCTAAAACACAGGCAGGCAAGTTACTTGTGTTATTTATAAAACTCAGGTTTCCTCTCACCTAACTTAGCTCTTCTGAGATGATCCAGGGCCTGCAGGTTCCTCAAGACAAAAGCATGCCTCTCCCCAGCGAATGAACGCTTACTCACCTAGAAACTGCTGTCTGTCGGAGCAGCGCTTCAGAGCCAGCTTCAGCAGGTCTGTGGGCACGGCCGGCAGGCCGGCCACCTCTTGGTACGTCTCGATGGCCCCACGCAGCAGCTCATTGCTCCTTCTCTTCTCGGCCAAGTCATCTTCGCACTAGAGGAAGCCCCAGACTGGATGAATGTCCCAGGACCAGCTTATTTGTCATTATCCAAAACAGTATCGAAAAGTTAACTTTCACAGATGCTTTAAAAGAAATTCAAGACAGCTTAACCTTTTCTTTCTGTCAAGAGATTTTTTTCTTTTTTAAAGAAAGCAAAACAGCACTGTCTTAATAATATAAAGAAAAGTTTGCTGCTGAAGTTCGGATAAGAAAGAAGAACATGAAAGCAAGAGTAATGTACAGGAGGCTGATGGAGGGTTCTGTATTGTTCAGAGCATCACGGAAGCAGGACCCCAGTGCAAGATCCTCCTCTTCACTAACGCATTCCTGTGCTCATTCGCTCATTCATTCTCTTATTTATTCCTTCTCCACTCCACAACTATTTTTTGGTAGCGAGGCACTGTTCTATGAATGTGGCCGACAAACTGAACAAAGCAGACATCTTTTGCTTTCATTTTGGAAAGGAAAATAAGTGACACATAAATAAAGATATCATGCAGCTAATGGGCGTAAGTGCTGGGGATACAAACAAAGCAGGTTTAGGAGTGAATGCTGGGGAGTGGTAAGGAAGTTGCTGGTTCCATCAGAGGGATGGGGCCTGAGGAAAGAGAGGGAACAGGTCTGGAGGAGGATATCTGCGGGAAGACAGCTTCAGGCAGAGAGCACGGGGAGAGTGAAGGCTCTGAGGCTGGGGTGAGGGATCAGAGGGTCGGGTGAGGGCTCTGAGGGTCGGGTGAGGGCTCTGAGGCTGGGGTGAGGGATCAGAGGGTCGGGTGAGGGCTCTGAGGCTGGGGTGAGGGCTCTGAGGCTGGGGTGAGGGCTCTGAGGCTGGGGTGAGGGCTCTGAGGCTGGGGTGAGGGTTCTGAGGGTCGGGTGAGGGCTCTGAGGGTCGGGTGAGGGCTCTGAGGCTGGGGTGTGGGCTCTGAGGCTGGGGTGAGGGCTCTGAGGGTCGGGTGAGGGCTCTGAGGCTGGGGTGAGGGCTCTGAGGCTGGGGTGAGGGCCCTGAGGGTCGGGTGAGGGTTCTGAGGGTCAGGTGAGGGCTCTGAGGCTGGGGTGAGGGCTCTGAGGCTGGGGTGAGAGATCTGAGGCTGGGGTGAGGGCTCTGAGGCTGGGGTGTGAGCTCTGAGGCTGGGCTATGAGCTCTGAAGCTGGGGTGAGTGCTCTGAGGCTGGCATGTGGGCTCTGAAGTTGGAGTGAGGGCTCCGAGGCTGGGGTGTGACCTTTGAGGGTGCAGTGAGGGCTCTGAAGCTGGAGTGAGGGTTCTGAAGCTGGAGTGAGGGCTCTGAGGCTGGGGTGAGGGCTTTGCGGCTGGGGTGAGGGCTCTGAGGTTTGGGTGAAGACTCTGAGGCTGGGGTGAGGAATCACGTAGAGTGCATCACAGTGGAGGGGAGGAGGAAGAAGATTGGAGGGGCACAGAGTATTGTAGGGCCTGGTGGACTCGGGCCACTCGTTCCCTACTCAATGAGATGGAAAGACACTGGGGCGGGGGGTTCAAAGTGCTGTGACATGTGTGTGGAGTGGAACTTGGTGGCAGCAATGGGAAGCAGCGTGGAGAAGAGACGGAGGGTTTGGGGGACCAGCAGAGAGCCCGAGCAGGATGCTCCTGCAGGAATCCAGACACGGGACAATGTGGCTTGGGAGCAAAGCAGTGGGAATGGAGGTGGTAAGAAGCGGCTGGATTGCAGGTGTATTTTGAAGGTCGGAGCTAACAGATTTACTGATGGTCTGAACATAGGAAGAAAGAGAGAGAGAAAAGTCAGGAATGACAAGAGGATTTGGGGCTAGAGAGATCGTGAGATAAATTGTAATTCCCTGGGAATGGGAAGACAGGGCCGAAGTGGGTTTGGGGCTTGTGGAGTCAGTTCAGTTGTGGACATATTAAACCCCAAGGGGACACACTGGCCAGGAGGTGCACAGCTGGGCGTGGAGTTGGGCAGAGAGGTCAGAGGCAGAGGAGACATGTGGGAGCCATCGGGATAAAGATGGTTTGTGCAGCGTGGAAGCCAGAAGCCGCTATGCGCATAGACGGATGAAAGAAGAGGTCCCAAAACTGAGCCCCCAAGAAACGCTAACGTTTCAAGGTCAGAGGCCAGGAACACAAGAGGGGGCTGAGGGAGGCGGGCAGGCTGGATTCCTCACAGACCTTCCAACTGAGGAAGGTGCCCAGGCAGGGACGTCTGTGCGACTGTCTCTGTATGGGATTCAGGAGCGCACGTCGTAAGACCTTTAGATTCTTCATCAGTGGTTTAGAGAAATTAAGGCAGCTCAAGCGACGACACTTGGCTTCCCCCTTTTCTGCCCCCCGCATACATCATCTGGCCATTTCAGATGTTCCATTACCCTGTATTCCTGTTTACTCAACTGCTGCCCTTCACCCACCCTTCCTGGGGGCCTTGGCTCCTCTGTCTTTTAACTGCTGGTCATTTCTGCGCATTTACTCCGTTGCTGTATTCTATAAAAGACCCCCCAGAAGCAGGACCAGGGCGGCGCTGTCTGAAGCTGCCAGTAGGCAGAGGACTGTGTCCACCTCCTCATGCCCTCGGGCTTTTACGTGCTACGTTTGTGCGAAAGGCGGGTGTTTTTTCCAGCGTCGCCTCCCTTGTCAGCCACCTTCCCAGGCTGGGTTCCCTGGGAATCCCGACAGAGGGCTGGCAAAAAGGACGGAGAATGAGTGAGGGGGGGAGAGAATAACAAAAGGTGTGTTCCGGGGGCCAAGTGAAGAAAGGGTTTCAAGAGGAAGAGATGGAGTGTGTTACAACCGGTGCTCAGGTCGGCAAGGTGAGAAGTGAGGCCGGGGCGCACTGGACTGTGCGGCTGCTGAAGGCCCCGAGTGAGCATTTCCAGGGGACTCCGGGAGATGTGCCCCAGAGTACAGCAGACTCAAGAGAACGTGGGAGGGAAGGAGGTGGAGAAAGCGCTTTCAAGAACTTCCACGAAAAGGGGCTGAGAAATGGGCCAGCTTGGAGAAGGGAGTGTGGAAACACGGCAGAGTGCTGTCAGGGAAGGGTGCAGAGAGTTTCCAAGAGATGCAAAAGGCCCAGTAGAGAAGAGAACTCTGAGGAGGAGACATCCTGAGGCAGGTGAGAGGGAATGAGGACCAGGCCAGTCCATGGAAGCAGAGCATGTGCAACAGTGCCGGGAGGTCGAGAGAGGGGAATGTGTGAACAGTTATCAATATCTCCCCACGTCTAGCAGACTACAATCTAATCATCATTTGAGGAAAAAATAATATACTCACATGCTAAACATAGACTATATCATTTTTCCTCATGATTTTTAAACACATATCTATTTAACATGTTCACCTTGTTTAAAATAAAGTGTATGCTATAGTCATTATAAAAGTGTCTGCAGAACCAAAACAAAACACCACACTAGAAAGTGAGGATATGGTAAGGAAACAATCTCCAAATTAAAAAAAAATAATAAGAAGAAGAATCAGCACAAATTGATAAAATAAGAAATCCAGGAGAATTTTTTTCAGAAAATAGCACATCAGTGAAATAACATGTTAAGTCAAGATTAAGATACATTTCTTTAGGTGATGAAGGCTGGAAATGAAGCAGAAAGGAAAATCAGTAGGTCAAAAATCTCTAAATTAGAAATAGGCAATTCACTCTTTTATTTAACTGAAATATTCATTCAACTATCATTCAACTACCTTTTCAAATCTGTAAATGGTTTCTAGAATAAACGTCTCTACCATGAAAGAAAGTCCAGTGTCAAGGGCCCGTATTGGTCATGACTCCACAAGGGCCATGCATCACATATTCATAGGCTGCTTTTCTGTTTAGGCATCAGCTTCTTGTGAGTTTGATTAAGGTCAGTTAACGCCCCAGAACATGAATGTTGATAAATGAATTCACAGAAACATAGAGTCGTAGAGCTGAGAGTTCTTTTGAGACTACCTACAGATGATCCTTACGATGGTGTTACTTCCTGATAAGCTGATCAAAAGTTGAAAATATCACAAGTTTAAAATGCATTGAGTACACCTAACCTCCAGAACATCAAAGCTTAGCCTAGTGACCTTATGAATATGCTCAGAACACTTATGTTAGTTACATTGGTGCATAATCATTCCTCACGGAGTCTACTGGATGAAAGTGTTGAGTGTGTCGTGTGAGTCATCGAAAACTATACTGAAGTGTGGTTTCTATTGAACGCAGTTGGCTTTCCCAGCACTATGAAGTTGAAAAATGGTAAGCTGTACCATCCTAAGTCGTGATTCACCCTCTTTGTTTTTAACTTACAAAGCACCCAAATGGATCCTGGAACCGTAATCCTATGCAGGGTTAGGAGAAGGGCAAATGCCTGCCAAGATAATCCTTCTTTACAGAAATCCGAAAAAATGATGTAATCTGTATGCCTGGTCCCCTCCCCAGCACCCCAGGGCCCTTCTTTTTAATGAAGTATAAACATTTTACAACTTCCAGAATTGGAAAAATATCATTATTGAAATGGCACATAATTCTTTAAAATCTCTTGAATGAAACTGATAGGCACTTGCATTGAAAATCGAAATTGTTCAGATTGATTTTTATCAGTTTAGCATCTGTAGATAAAACGAGCTGAGCTGAGACTGAACATTTGTTACAGGATGTTAACATCCCCAAGCCTTTTATTGATTTTAACTAATTTGCCCATCCAATCTTTCTAGGAGATGTGTCATTTTCTGCCTCAAAGGCATTAATGGTTTGTGAAAGATAATAAAGTGAATTGAGTCTATAATTCAAGATTTTCTGTCTGATGTTCAGGGAATTTGATCAAAATTGATTTTCACAGTGATGCAACGATTAAGACAATACCAGTGCTACTTTAGATATGATAGATACTACAGTTTTTACTTGGCTTAATGTTGCTCAATTTTTTTAATTTGTTGGGATATTCCAAAGTAATGTTTACTCTGCTAACAAAGAATTGAAAAGTTCTAATTTATTCCTTCCTATAAAAATCCATCTTTTGTTGAATTTCTTTTTAAAACCATGAATGCAAAGTTTCCTTTAAATTACTCTATTAAAATTTAATTTACCATGCTCAAATTTTGCTTTACACCACATTAATGTTAATATCAACAACACCTTGTAGCATAATAGTTTAGAGATAAAAGACATTGCTTGAAGCCTACATCTCAAATTACTATCGTGAAATAAGGGGACAGAATCAGCTTTCAGTATCTGCAGGAGACTGGTTCTAAGATGGCCAACATTACCGCTTCCCTCGGATACCAAAGTCCAAGGATGCTCAGGTCCTTCCTTGATATAAACTGGCAAAATATGTGCATATAGCCTATGCGTGTTCTCCCGTGTACTTGAATCTTTTCTAAATTGCTTGCCATACCTAATATAACGTAAATATTCACTACATTGTATTGCTTTTGATTTTTTTATTGTAGTATTCTTATTTTTTTCTCTCTTCCTTTTTTATTGTTGGGGATTCATTGAGGGTACAAGAAACCAGGTTACACTGATTGCATTTGTTAGGTAAAGTCCCTCTTGTACTTGTGACTTGCCCCCAAAAGGTGCGTCACACACCAAGACCCCCACCTTCTACCCCCTTTCCTCTCTCTTCTCTTCCTTCTCCCACCTTCCCTCTCTCTGCTCTTCCTTTCTCCCACCCCCTCCCTCCTTCTCTCTCTCTGTTCTCCCCTTCCCCCACCCCCTACCGTGTACTAGGTCATTAATTGTCCTCATATCAAAACTGAGTACATGGGATTCATGCTTCTCCATCCTTGTGATGCTTTACTAAGAATAATGTGCTCCAATTCCATCCAAGTTAATACAAAGGATATAAAGTCTCCATCTTTTTAAATGACTGAATAGTATTCCATGGTATACATATACCACAGCTTATTAATACATTTCTGGGTTGGTGGGCATTTAGGCTGTTTCCACACTTTGGCAATTGTAAATTGAGCTGCGATAAACAGTCTAGGGCAAGTATCCTTATGGTAAAACAGTGGTTCTCAACCTGTGGGCTTTGACCCCTTTGTAACAATGAAAATACATCCTGCATACTGATTCACAACAGTAGCAAAATAATAATTTTATGGTTGGGGTCACCATAACATGAGGAACTGTATTAAAGAGTCACAGCATTAGGAGGCATTAGGAAGGTTGAGAACCACTGTGGTAAAAGGATTTATTTTTTCCTTCTGGGTAGATGTCCAGTAATGGGATTGCAGGATCAAATGGGAGGTCTAGTGTGAGTTCTTTTAGGGCTCACCACACTTCCTTCCAAAAAGGTTGCATTAGTTTGCAGTCCCACCAGCAGTGTAAAAGTGTTCCTTTCTCTCCACATCCACACCAGCATCTGCAGTTTTGAGATTTTGTGATGTGGGCCATTCTCGCTGGGGTTAGATGATATCTCAGGGTGGTTTTGATTTGCATTTCTCTAATAATTAGGGATGATGGGCATTTTTTCATATGTTGGCAAGACATTTGTCTGTCTTCTTTAGAGAAGGTTCTATTCATGTCTCTTGCCCACTGATATATGGGATTGTTGGTTTTTTTCATATGGATTAATTTGAGTTCTTTATAGATCCTAGTTATCAAGCTTTTATCTGATTTGAAATATGCAAATATCCTTTCCCATTGTGTAGGTTGTCTATTTGCTTTGGTTGTTATCTCCTTAGCTGTACAGAAGCTTTTCAGTTTAATTAAGTCCCACTTGTTTATTTTTGTGGTTGTTGCAATTGCCACAGAAGTCTTCTTCATGAAGTCATTCCCCAGGCCGATATCTTCAAGTGTTTTTCCTATGCTTTCTCTGAGGATTTTTATTGTTTCATGCCTTAAATTTAGGTCTTTTATCCATCTTGAATCAATTTTTGTGAGTGGAGAAAGGTGCGGGTCCAGTTTCAGTCTTTTACATGTGGATATGCAGTTCTCCCAGCACCATTTATTGAATAGGAAGTCTTTCCCCCAGTGTATGTTCTTGTTTGATTTATCGAACATTAGGTGGCTGTAAGATGTTTGTTTCATCTCCTGGTTTTCTATTCGATTCCAAATGTCTATGTCTCTCTTTTTGTGCCAGTACCATGCTCTTTTGACTACTGTGGCCTGTAGCACAGCCTAAAGTCTGGTATGCTGATGCTCCCAGCTTTGTTTTTATTACTAAGAACTGCCTTAGCTGGGCAGGGCCTGTGGCTCAGTGAGTAAGGCACTGGCCTCATATACCGAGGGTGTCGGGTTCAAACCTGGCCCCGGCCAAACTGCAACAACATCAAAATGGCCAGGCTTTGTGGTGGGCACCTGTATTGCCAGCTACTTGGGAGGCTGAGGCAAGAGAATTGCCTAAGCCTAAGAGTAGGTTAATTTTTTATTGTTTCTTTGGAGAAATATGAATCCTATGTATTCAACTTTGATATGAGGTCAAATAATGACAATTAATGACTCGATGTTGGTATTTTAATAGGGATGGCATTGACTCAGTAAATTGCTTTGGGGAGTATAGACATTTTAACAATGTTGATTCTTCCCAGCCATGAGCATGGTATGTTCTTCCATTTGTTAATATCCTCTGCTATTTGTTTTCTTAGGGTTCTTTATAATCTTCTTTATAGAGGTCCTTCACCTCTTTTGTTAGGTATATTCCTAGGTATTTCATTTACTTTGAAGCTATGGTGAAGGAAGTTGTGTCCTTAATTAGCCTCTCATCTTGGCTGTTACTGGCGTATAGAAAAGCTATTGAGTTTTGGACATTGATTTCATATCCTGAGACATTACTGTATTTTTTGATGACTTCCAGGAGTCTTATAGTTGAGTCTTTGGGGTTCTCTAAGTATAAGGTCAGATCATCAGCAAAGAGGGAGAGTTTGACCTCCTCTGTTCCCATTTGGATGCCCTTTTATTTCCTTCTCTTGCCTAAATGTATTAGCTAGAATTTCCAGCACTATGTTGAATAGTAATGGTGACAGAGGACAACCTTGTCTGGTTCCAGTTCTAAGTGGAAAAGCTTTTGTTTTACTCCATTCAGTAAAATATTGGCTGTGGGTTTGTCATAGATAGCTGTGATCAGTTTAAGAAATGTGCCACATATGCCTATGCTCTTCAGTGTTCTAATTAGAAAAGGATGCTGGATTTTATTGAATGCTTTTTCTGCATCTATTGATAGGGTCATATGGTCTTTGTTTTACTTGTGTTGATATGGTGAATAACGTTCATGTGTATGTTAAACCAGCCTTGGATGAAACCTACTTGCTCATGATGTATGACTTTTTTGATGATAAGCTGTAATTTATTGGCAAGGATTTTGTTGAGAATTTTCACATCTAGATTCATTAGTGACATTGGTCTGAATTTTTCCTTTATAGTTGGGTCTTTTCCTGGTTTTGGTTTCAGGGTGATGTTTGCTTCGTAGAACATGTTGGGGAAGATTCCTTCCTCCTCGATTTTTTGGAATAATTTCTGCAATATGGGAAAAAGCTCTTCTTTGAAAGTTTGATAGAATTCTGGTGCGAAGCCATCTGGACCAGGGCATTTTTTTTGTTGGGAGATTTTTTGTTGTTTCTTTGACTCAGTGCTTGAAATTGGTCTGTTCAGATCTATTTCTTCCTGGTTAAACTTAGGGAGAGGGTGTGATTCCAAATATTGATCTATTTCCTTCACACTGCCAAATTTCTGGGCATAGAGTTTCTTGTAGTATTCAGAAATAATCTCTTGTATCTCTGTGGCATCTGTTGTTATTTCCCCTTTATCAGTTGTGATTGAGGTTACTAGAGATTTTACTTTTCTATTTTTAGTTAGTCTGGCCAAAGGTTTATCTATTTTGTTTATTTTTTCAAAAACCAACTCCTTATTTTATTAATTTTCTGAATCTTTTGTTTTTAATTTCATTAATCTCTGATTTAATTTTTGTATTAAAATTTAATTTTAATTTTAATATTTCTTTTCTTCTGCTGGGTTTAGGCTTAGATTGCTCTTCTTTTGCCAATTCCATAAGATGGCTTGTGAGTTTGTTGATGCACTCTCTTGCTGTTTTTTGGACGTAGGCATCTAAAGTGTTAAATTTTCCTCTCAGGACTGGTTTTGGTAGCTTGTATCTTCATTATTGTTATGCTAAAGAAAGTTAATGATTTCCTCTTTTATTTCTTCCTGTACCCAACTGTCATTCAGCATAAGATTGTTTAATTTCCCCGCCTTTGTGTGAGGTTGAATGTTTTTTTTGGAGGTGAATTCCACCTTTAGTGCCTTGTGGTCTGAGAAGATACAAGACAAAATTTCAATTCTTTTGATTCTTTGAGGTTTATTTTGTGTCCTAGGATATGATCAATTTTGGAGAATATTCCATGGGCCAATGAGAAGAATGTATATTCTTTAGCTTTGGGATGGAGTATTCTGTATACATCTATCAAGCACAGTTGTTCCAGGGTCTCATTTAAGTCCCTTATATACTTGTTTAATTTCTGTTTAGAGGATCTGTCCAGTCTGTAAGAGGAATGTTAAAGACCCCTGTCATTATGGTGTAATAGGATATCATATTGCTCAGACTAATTAAGATCTGTTTCAAGAATGTGGGAGCATTTAAGTTGGGTGCATAAATATTTAGAATTGAAATGTCTTCTTGTTGTATTTTTCCCTTGACCAATACGAAGTGTCCATCTTTATTTGTTCTGACTTTAGTTGCTTTAAATCCACATGTATCTGAGAATAAGATTGCAACTTTTCTTTTCTTCTGAACTCTGTTTGCCTGAAAACTTGTCTTCTAACCCTTAATTTTGAGTTTTAATTTGTCTTTTGAGGCTAGGTGTGTTTCCTGCAGACAGCAGACGGATGGCTTGTGTTTTTTAATCCAATTAGCCAGTCTATGCCTTTTTAGTGGGGGAATTAAAGCCATTAACATTTATTGAGATAATTGAGAAGTGTGGTAGCATTCGATTCATCTTATTTTGTGAAAGTCCTTTGCTTAGTTTTATCTTTTGCATCATTGTGGAAGCTACGTTTTGTCCTTTAATTTCTGGGTGCTTATTTTGCTGGTGGTCCATTGTGATAGTTAGTGTGTGGAACAGGTTGAAGTATTTACTGTAGAGCCGGTCTTGTTGTGGCAAATTTCCTCAATGTTTGCATATCACTAAAAGATTTGATTTCTCCATCAATTTTAAAGCTTAGATTAGTAGGATATAC
Source organism: Perodicticus potto (assembly GCA_963574655.1). Lineage (NCBI taxonomy): Eukaryota > Metazoa > Chordata > Mammalia > Primates > Lorisidae > Perodicticus > Perodicticus potto. The sequence goes on along the minus strand of CAUYRH010063517.1, from coordinate 563 downwards.
AATTCTGGGATGGAAATTGTTTTCTTTAAGTAGATTAAAGGTATCGTTGTCTGCTAGCTTGAAAAGTTTGTTTAGAGAAGTCTACAGTCACTCTGATAGATTTGCCCTTGTAGGTCAACTGGCGCTTACTTCTGGCAACTTGCAGAATCTTTTATCTTGACTTTGGACAGGCTCATCACAATTTGTCTCTCTATTTGAGTTGAGATGACCTGGAGTTTGATATCCCTCTGAAAGGAGTGTGTCAGAATCTTTGGTGATATTTGGGAAATTTTCATTTATAATATTCTCTAGTATGGCTTCATTCCTCTGGAGTATTCTTCTTCTCCTTCTGAGAGACCTATAACTTGTACGTTTGAATGTTTTATAAAGTTCCATAATTCTGTTAGTGAATGTTCTGCTTTCTCTCTCTTTTTTTTCTGCATCTTTAACTATCTGAGTTATTTCAAGAACTTTGTCCTCTAACTCTGAGATTCTTTCTTCTGAATGGTCTAATCTGTTGTTGATACTTTCTATTACATCTTTAAGTTCCCCAATTGACTGCTTCAATTCCTTCAGCTCTGTCA
>CAUYRH010063514.1:0-39756 GCA_963574655.1 Perodicticus potto | reverse complement strand
AAGACTCAAAAAGAAAATACAATAAAAACAAAAATAAATTTAGCGGTGCCTGTGGCTCAGTGAGTAGGGCGCCGGCCCCATATACCAAGGGTAACAGTTTCAAACCCAGCCCTGGCAAAACTGCAACAACAACAACAACAAAAATAGCCAGGCATTGTGGCGGGTGCCTGTAGTCCCAGCTACTCAGGAGGCTGAGACAAGAGAATCGCCTAAGCCCAGGAGTTGGAGGTTGCTGTGAGCAGTGTAATGCCATGGCACTCTACCAAGGGCAATAAAGTGAGACTCTGTCTCTACAAAAAAAAATAAAAAGTAAAATAAATAAATAAATAAATGGAACTCAAACTAAAAAACTTCATGGCAAAAGATATAATTAACACATTAAATAGATATCCTACAGAGTGAAAGAATATATTTACAAGCTATACATCTGACAAAGGCCTAATATCCAAGTCTATTAAGAACTTAAGCAAATCAACAAGAAAAACCCAAATATCCCATTTAAAAAGTGGACAAAACATGAATAGACATTTTTAAAAAGAAGAGAAACAAAAGGCCAACAAACATGAAAAAATGTTCAATATCACTAGTCAATGGGGAAATACAAATTAAAGCCACAATGAGATATGACCTTAGTCTTGTCCAAGTGATTATAAAAACATCAAAAAAACAATAATGCCATGGATGTGGTACAAAGGGAACCCTTATCCACTATTGATGGGAATGTAAATTAGCACAACCTCTATGGAAAACAATATGGAGATTTCTCAGTGAACTAAAAGTAGACCTACTATTCAATTCAGCAATCCCACGACTGAGGATCTACCCAAAGAAAAGGAAGTCACTATTTTGAAAAGATATTTGCACCCAAATATTTGTCACAGAACAATTCACAATTGCAAAGATAGGAAATCAGTGTAAATATCTATCTACTAATAAGTATATTTTAAAAATGTGTCATATAGGCACACACACAGACACCACCACCATGGAATAGCACTAAGCCATGAAAAATAATGAAATAATGTCTTTTATAGTAACTTGGATGAAACTGGAGGCCATTATTTTAAGTAAAGTAATCTGGGAACAAAAAATCAAATGCCACATGCTCTCACTTAGGTAATCAATAAGCAGGCATGGTCACACAAAGGGAAATAATGGACCATAAAGGGAAGGGAGGCGGGGTACAGGATGAAAAATTACCTATTTAATACAATGTACACTATCCAGGTGACAAGTTCACTATAAACCTAGACTTTTACCACAATGCCTGCCATCTATGTAACAAAACCCATTTGTACCTCCTAAAGCTATTCAAATACAAAAATTAAGAAAAGAAATGTGGGTAGGAACTAGAAAAGTTAAGAAAACAGTTTTTCTCCTAGACCTTCCAGAAAGGAACATTCCCTTACAGATACCTTGATTTTAGCCCAGTGATATTCATTTCATGCATCTAAAGTCCAGAACAAAAAAATACAAATATGTCTTTGTTTTAGGCCACTAAATTGGTGGTAATTTGTATTGGTAGCATAGAAATTGGTATCAGAAGTGGAGTACTGCTTTAATGCCTAAATACCAAAAAATGTGGACATAGCTTTGGAATTAGGGAATGGGCAAAGGCTGAGAGAATTTTAATACAGGGTAGGAAAAACCTAGAATGATTTGAAAAAAACTGTGTGTGGAAATGTGAATTGTAGAGACTATGTCAGTGAGGCTCCAAAGACAATGAGGATTTTGTCATTGGAAACCTGAGTAAAGAAGGTCTTTGCTAGATGGTAGCAAACATCTTCACAGAATTGGGTTCTACAGATACACAAGAAGCAGACATTCTTAACTACAAAAGTATACATCTAGCCGAGGAGCTTTACAAGTAAAATGTTGAAGGTACAGTGAGATGTCTTCTTGAGAGCTGTAGTAATAGATGGTAGAGGTAGATTGCAGGAAGAATTGTTAAGTAAAAACAAACCAAGAATTGATGATTTAGGAAATTCTCAGTCTATCTGGATTACAAAGAATGGTAAAATTAGAAGACTAATTAGAAGACTAATTAGACTTTTCCTTTCACTGTCAGGAAAGTATGATTTTGAGGCAAAGAGAAGGCCGATGACTGGAAGGATAGAAAAGTCAGTGTCTTCAGTCACATAGGGCTAACTGAGAAGATTAGATGTACGGCTTATGGATGCCCTCAACTAACTCATCAGAATCCAGACAGATGGAAAGACTGGTCTAATTGAGTGACTCTCTGTGACATACACCAGAGATACACAAGGTTCTTGAAAGTTTATACCAGCAGAGACATCACCATCTTGGATTGAAAGAGAATAGAGATGGAAGTGATAGAACAGCGCCCGCTCCCCCTGATTCTACAGGCAATAAAGAAGCTGATGAAATTACTCAATTGCAAACCCACCTTTCATAAAAAAGGAAGGATGACTCAGAGGACAGCACCTAAATCTCAGAGGACAGATCCATGAGGGCTAACTGTAGGCATTAATGGATTTTGGAATTGGTTGAAACTGTTGGTTTCTTTTCCCTTTCATTCCCTTCCATTATATCCATTTTTTAACAGGAATAGTTTTGGGGAAAAGGAAACTGTTTTCTCAAGTCTCACAGTTTTATAGATAGAATTTTTCCCCAGATTGTATTCCTGAGTCAGAGCCTCAGCCTTACCAGATTGAAATGATGGAGTTGAGACCATTGAGCTAATTAGATCTTGGACATGAGTTAATGCTTAATGTGTTGTGACCTGGGGGATATTAGGATTGGGTGAAAGCATTTCACATGTGGAACAGATATGAATCTTTTGGGGCCAGAGGGCAGACTGTGGTAGAGAGAATAACAAAGTCTTATCCTTAAGATACCCAGCTAATCTTCAGGTCCTTTAAGTGAGAAAGCTAAAGAGTTAAAGTGATGTGATGAGAGAAAGAGCAAATGACCAACTGTTGCTGGCTTTTGAAGACTGAAGACAGCCATTAGCAGAGGAATGCAGGTGGCCATGAAAAGGGCAAGAAAAGTCAGTTCTCCCCTAGAACCTCCAGAAAGGAGCACAGCCCTGCCTATACCTTCCTTTTAGTCCAGTGAGATTGACTTCAAACTTCTGACCTCTGGGTAGTAGCTTAATAAATTTGTAAATTTTTTTTGAAGGCACCAAGTTTGTGGTAATTTGTTATAGCAAAAACAGGAAATTAATACGAGGTCAGAAAATTAAGTTAGTGAACTTATCCTAGAAAAAGTGCTACATACCTCATTGCTGAATATCACTACAGTCACCTTGGGAAGCTATGTACCTACACCGGTACCTAGTCCTCCTTTCAAAACACTTTTTCTAGGATAAGTTCAAAAACCTAATTGTCATACCTCATATGATGACAGCTATGATGGCCATTCCAGAAAAAGAATTCCAAAATTGCTTTGAAAGGTAGACTAGTGCTGAGAGGACTAAGTGAAGGGAGGACTTCAAAGGTGACCATAGTGATATTTAGCAATGAAGTATGTAGCGTTTTTCCTAGGATGAGTTTGCAAACTTAATTGTCTTAAAAGTTCTCATGCACCTAGAAAGATCATTGTAAAGACAATGTAAATTAGAATGTGGACTGTACATTAGATGATATTATGGGATTATTGTTAATTGTATTAGGTGGATTAATATTATTGTGATTACATTGGAAAATGTCCTTATACCAGGACATACAAGCTGGAGTAATTAAGGGAGAACCTTCATGAGGTGAAATTTTTGTGACTTTTTTTTTAAATGGTTCTGAAAAAGAATACACAAATGCACATACACAATGAAAATAGAAACAGCGGGAGAACAAAAGAAAATAGTAAACATTAACAATTGATGTGCCCAGGTGAAGCATACAAATTTTTTTTATTATACAATTCTTTGAAATTTTCATTGAATTATTCAAAATGTTGGAAGAAAGATCATTTGAGTTATCTGGGAAAATGCATAAAATGAAAGATTTTCCGCTTTCTTCATTCTTGTTCGTTAACAATGCAGCGTAGTGGATGGGAAGTGCCAAGGCGAACGGAGCTGAGGTTACACAGATCTGCAGATGGAAAAGCACTGTGGGGCCACAGTGCTGAGGGACCCTGCAGAGTGAGGATAACACCAGCTGAGTCTTGAAGACTGAGCAGAGGAAGGGGGACACGCTGCCTGTGGGTAAAGGTGTGGGAGACCTTGACAGCATGTGCCACGCCGCAATGTTGAGGACTAATTCATGGTGTGTAGGTCATTCTCCACACCAGGATAGTTTCAAGAGGGACTGCACGTCTGCGTGGCCACCCTGTTTGAGGGAGGCAGCCTTCTAATGATAGGCATTTTCAGCGGGGAAACACTAATGACATTTAGAAAAGGGCTCAACAGAAGGAAAAGTAGAGCTGTAAGCTTTAGGAAGATCAGCCTGACAGTGTGCAGGAGTCTTGGATTCGATGCATGGAAATTCATTAGGAAGCTGTGTCAGTGGTCTGGGTGGGATGACAAGTGCCTCCCCCTGCTTGGCACCTGTGGTTCAACGGGCTAAGGCGCCAACCACGTACACCTGAGCTGGAGGGTTCAAATCCAGCCTGGGCCCACCAAACAACCACGGCTGCAACCAAAAAACAGCCGGGCGTTGTGGCAGGCGCCTGTAGTCCCAGTGACTTGGGAGGCGGAGGCAAGAGACTCACTTGAGCCCAGGAATTGAAGGTTGCTGTGAGCTGTGATGCCACAGCACTCTATCCAGGGTAACAGCTTGAGGCTCCCTCTCAAAAACAAACAAACAAAGAAAAAAACCCCAAAAAGACAAGTGCCTCCCCAGCCTGGCCAAAGGAAGAAGCAGCAGAAAAGCCCAACATAGATTTCTTTCTTTTCTTGTTTCTTTCTTTTCATTTACATTTTTTAAGGAAGGAAGGGTTTCAGGGCAGTTTTTATTTAGTTTGCTTTAATTAAACATGCTTTCAGAGTCTGCCTTCCTTACTAGTTGGGTCTGTGTACTCATGTTTACTTTGCTGGCAGAGTATTTGTGTTCCTCATAGACAAAGCAACATTAAAAAGCCAATTATTGAATTCAAGTGAAAATGTATTTCTGTGACTCAGCCGCATACACTGAGCTAATAAGAACTGATTCCTGGAACACTGATGTCTCTGTCTCTCTTTCTCAGCAGTAAGGATGTGCAGTCTCTGAGGGTGGCAGGGTATGCACCTGCAGCTGTTTGTCCTGGAGGTGTGTAGGTGCCGCCATGAAGGGCTCTCCTCTGTTAAAGCCTTCGTGGTTTGGGAACTTCTATGTGTGAAAAGTAAGTCATGTCATCATAAATATTCCAGCATTAGCTTAGGAAATACCACACAGCCCAGAAAATATGACACCCAGAAGATTACTTTGCTGGTGAGCGGTGGTGAGTGGAGAGTTGCTAGAAAATCTTAGAGCTTTCAGAGAATTTGTAGCATAGAAATACATAAACAATCACACACCCACACATGCACACACACAAAGGGGTAAAAGAATCATTACCTCCTGAGGAAGGGGTGAGGGACACGTTCCCCATCTTCTCCAAGCACTGCCTGGCCTACCTCCTGCCGTAACATGTAACCCACAGGTGAGGTTTTGGTTTTCTGAGTGGAGGGGTCTTGTCTTTTTCTCTGCTTGTACCCAGCCCCATGCTTCAAAATGAGATTCCAGGAATGTATGCCAAGAATGAGTGAATGAATGAACGTGTGTGTGATGATTCACCTCATCACAGGGCTGCTCTGAGAGAACTTGCAGTCTTGTAATAAAAAGAAACACAAATGTGGTAGGTAAAAAAAATCTCAGGCCACTCAGGAGTTCAAGTTGAACTTTCTTTACTTTTTTGTAACTCAGTTATATGTACTCAGACGGCCCATTCCACCAAGATAAGAGAAACTTAATTACAGTTAATCTAGGGTTTCCTTGAGATCTTAGTTGTTTGAGTGGAAAGAGGATGAGGATATTTTTGTGTCTGACACTCTCCACCAGGTTTTTATCCTACCGGGTGCAGAGACGTCCTTCTTTCAATGTGGTCACCATCTACTTGCTGGTGGGGTACATTGCTGCCCCAGGTACAACACTTGCTGAGGGCCACAATTTTCCCAGCCAGTTTCTGTGTCCATCACAGTGAGCCAGGATCACTCTGCCTCTTTTCTACCAAGCCACACATAGAGACACTTGGGGAGACTATTTATGGACTTGTTAGCCAAGGGCAGGATTTTCTCCTGTTATGTTTACTGCTGTATCGGCAGCACTTAGAATAGTGCCTGGCACAGGTAAGCACTCAGTGGGTAGACTAGACTGAATAATTTATCTGTTCTCTCACTTCCCAAGCAGAAAAGGGATTCTATCATCCACTCCCAGGGTTCCACCAGGGTGTGAGAAAAGAGCTGCCTCTAGCCACTCTCAACCAGAATTCACGTCAACCTACCATTGTCTCCAGGGAGTTTCCTTACATCTATCCAGAAAATGAAATGTTATTCAGTAATGGGATGGAGAGTGTGGTTCTTGTGCCTCAGACCATTCCACAGCTCCTGTGTCCCAAGTCCTGTCTTCTTTCCTTTTTCTCTAGAGGGCTGGGATTTTGAAAGTCAAAGGCCAGAAATCAATTCCTTTCCTTCCGTGTGTATTGCTTGTCACCCTGTCCCTAAAACACTGAACAAAGCCTAAAGCCTAGAGCCTCGCTGGATGAATGGGGGTGCCTCAAAAGATATAATGGAAAGCAAGGTTCAAAAAAATTGAATAGCATTGCAATCTATCATACCATCCAAATTAGAATAACATATAATAAAGAGCTTCCCATATATAGGATGGAGTGTAGTGTAGCACGAGAAGGGCCGTGGGCAAAGAACATAGCAAGGAAGGAGTTTCACGTGCAGGGACTGTTTTATTTCTCTCTTGAGTGTGGAAGCATTTGTCAGGAGAGTGAGATGAGGAAGAGAGAGAATAGGAAGGGCGAGAGCAGCAGCATCTCAATAACATAGCAGTGAGATGACCGGTTCTGAAGTGAGGACAAGCCTGGGACAGATTGGGACCTACCACCTCTGAGCTGGGTAATCCTGGGCAGTTAGTGAAGCTCTCCCAGCTTCAGTTTTCTCATTTGTAAAATGAGGATGATGATACAAACTTCACAGTTTGTTTGAGATTTGTGGAATACTGAACCTCTGCTAAGCAATTATTATCAGCTAATTTCAGGGGGCAGAATTAAGCCAACGGCAGCAGGAAGATCAGATTGGAGCCGTATTTTGGACATTTTAAAAGATGTGGGAAAATGAGATGGAAAGTGTATTAAAGATAGCCTCTGGGCTCGGTGCCCATAGCACAGTGTTTATGGTGCCGGCCATGTGCACTGAGGCTGGCAGGTTCAAACCCAGCCCAGCCAGCTAGACACAATGACAACAGCAACAAAAGAATAGTTGGGCATTGTGGTGGGTACTTGTAGTCCCAGCTACTTGGGAGGCTGAGGCCAGAGAATTGCTTAAGCCCGAAAATTTGAGGTTGCTGTCACGCCACGGTACTCTACTGAGGGCAATGTAGCGAGACTCTGTCTTACATTAATTAATTAATTAAGTAAGTAATTAAAATAAAGATAGCCTCTGGTGTGGGTAATTGACAGTGACCAATTTGCACTAGGAGGACCAGGTTTTTGAGAAGGAGTGAAGTCCTTCTGGTTTGTATGTGGTTACACTGAGATCTAATAGACACACCTGTGTAAACACTCTCAGCAGCTGGAAATATGTGTGGTGGGACTGGGTACCCACTCCACTTTCCAATAGATACTAATAATGCTGAATTGAACTTTCCATTGCAAAGCTCCTACAATGAAAAGACACTGATCACTGCCAAACGTAAATAGCTCCAATAATGTCAGAATGCAGAGTTAATTAAAATGGTGGATCATTTTTAAACATTTTCTCTGCATCAGAAACTGCAGCAGGAAGTTATACATCTCAGTGCCAAGAACTATACATTATTTCATTTATTTAATATTCCCCTTGGTGGACAGGGGGCATTTTAACATAAAAATGCATTGAAGTCATATTGTGAAAATTGAAAAACAGCATTAAATGGGAAGTGCGTTTGTCTCCTTAGTGCTCCATTTTGAAGAATTAAGACCTGCCGTCTGGCTCCGGAATGGAATCTTTCACGTGTCTTTCTCTTGACCACATCTTTTTGATCTTTGGTAGTGTCAGTGCAACCAGCTAACTAACTCACATGGCACCTTTATTACATGTTACTTGCATCGAAAAGCTAGGAGATACAGGGACAAAAAGCTCTGCTTACGTTCTCTGGTACACAAATCTAAGCAGAGTGAAGGTACGTTGGAATCAAATACACTGACATCCCAGAGATTCTGATAGGACTCCCAAATGCTATATTTCTTTTCTCCTTCCTCTTTACCTTCCAAGAATAATAGCATCATGAGCCACTGTTAGCATTAGAAATGTTACATGTCCATCAAGTGGATTGATATTGGAATTATTTTAACTTGTGAATTCAAGAGAAAATTACGTGGACATCTGGATTCTGAGTGATTGAACATTTTTGGAGTAAGTACTATGTGCTAGACTAGTGAAAAGTAACTAACAAAACTAATTCTCTGTCAATTAAAAAAAGCTGTTCTTTAATTGAGGTCATGGACACTAAATAGCGTGATAATTAATTGTGTTCTGGTAGGAAAAAGCTTGTGGGTTGAAGAAAGGGACACACAGGAAACGTGTGTAATGATTATAAAAGGAGTTAATGAAGTCTTCCCTAGAGGGTTTTATTTGATAATAACGTTTTATATTTTAGCAAAAGATTTAAATGCTTTGATAGAAAAGAATGGCCAAAAATTGGAATTGTGATCATTATGACAAGTTTGTAGGCATCTTAAATGTTATTGTGCTGCTAAACAGAACACCACAAACTGGATAGTTTATAATGGTCAGGAGTTTATTTGGCTCATGGTTCTAAAGGCTGGAAAGTCCAAGCTCAAGGACCCCACACGTGATGAGACCTATCTTGCTACATAACCTCCCAGTGAAAAGCAGAAGAGAAAAAGCACACTAGACGGACAGAAGAGGCCAAACTGGCTTTCATAACAATGCTCTTCTGTAATAAAGACATTAATCCATTCCCGAGGACAGAGCTCTCCTGGCCTAATTACCTCTTAACAGTCCTACCTCTTAATACTGTCACAATGGTAATTAAATTTCAACAAGAGCTTTAGAGGGGACATTCAAGCCACAGCAGGAGGTGTTTTGTTCTTACAGGTCTCTGGGCCCCATGGTGCGTCTGGATTTCAGGGATAGATGACATCAAGCAGAACATTCCTGTTAGAGAAATTGATGCTCCCTGGGGCTAGAAACATGCTCTGATGAATTTCACTATGAGCGATTTTCATATTCTGTTCTCCCTCCCTTCCAACTGAATTTACTCCAAAGGGAATGTGGAACAAAAACTAAGAATAAATCAGCCTTTTTTTTTTTTTTTATCACAGCTGTGACTACTACTAAAAAGCAAAAGTCTATGAGAAATAACCTTGATTCATAATACTATGCATACTGGGTGAATGGCTCAATAAGACACAGTATTTCAGATGGATAGCCGGGCCAGGGTGACATCACAGATGGGGACAAACACAGCGTTCCCCACGTGATGATGCAGAGGCCAGCCATAGAGCAACGGGATGGTTAGCAATATGTTCATTGTGTCTTACTTGATGTAAACGGCCTCTGAGACATGTGTGATACAAACATATTTGTAAAGGAACACAAATAAAAAGCTTTGCTTTTCTTGCCAGCAATGTTATTCAAAAAAACAGTAGTGTTAAGCCCAATGTAAATGGAGAGTAAACAATTCTTTTAGAGGGTGTAGCAAACAACAGACCAATCTCAACACAGAGCAGACAAGAGAATTCACACTTCAGAATTTCTTTCCATGGGGAAGAGCAAACATCTCAACTGAAACTGCCTTACTTAAGGGTTCTGGATCTACACATTACAGAAGTCAGAAATCTGTAAAATATAAGTCAAGTCTGCTTTTAGAGATTTCTATTCTTGCTAAGACAGATCCACTATCATATTTATAAATGCTAAATTGATCTTTTTGATTCATAACTCATACATTGAAGAGGCACTGATCATTGCCAGGATTAAACCTTTCCAAATAATGTCAAGTGCAGACTAAATAATAGCAAACCATTTATTAAACAGTTTTACTGAGCCAGAAACTGTGCTAAGGAACAATATATTATAGTGCCAACTGCTGTGTATTATTTAATTTCATTATTTATTCCTTATAAAACCTCACATGGCATTTTTGATCCCCCTTTCTCAGATGAGGAAAGAGTGATACTGATTTTTCAGCAATTTTTTCAGGGTTATATAACCAGGATGACACGGAACAGAACACGCTCTCAAACGGTCTGTTGCCCATGTCCATGCAAGACACACAAACAGAATCTGGCTAAAGTAAACATTCCAATTAATCATTGAGTTACTTGTTCAGTCTCCAGTTCTGTGCTCTCCACTAAGTCTGGAGTCAGACCCTGTTGTGGGTAGAGCCAAGGGGTTCTGAACACGTGGGTCTGTCCTTTAACAATTTAGAGTCTCACATTGGATGTAAGGCATGTATATGTCAGGCAATCAGTGACTAAGAAGGATTTTCAAAGTTGACATATGGTGCTGTACAGCTGACATGATGAATTCCTCCTTTTCCTCCTCCACACTGACCACCACTGCCACAAGTCAGTGTAACTGAAGTCACCCATTTATTCCAATGTCTCAACCTCAGTGCACACTTTTTCAGCCCCATGTCTTGTCTATGAAGCTGAATGGCAGCAAGTTGAACCTCATCTAAGATTGCAGAACTGCTTAGAGTCGTGTCTTGTTTTTTGGGGATTATTGGTTTGCTTTTCTTTTAGGTGTTTCTGTTCTTTCCTGTTTTGTTTCAGAATAATGGGGGTACGCATGTTTGTTTTGTTTACATAAGTTGCTTTTGTACCGATTCAATCTAAGTTATAATACAGCCAGGTAGTGTGCACTGTACTCAGTAGTTGTGAATTTTCCCATTTCCCATCCCCTCCTGCTTGATTTTCATTGAGATTTACTTCTATACATGCGCTTAAATGTTGATCGATTAGTTCCAATCTGGTATTGAACTCATGTGTTTGTTTCTCCAGTCTTGTGCTGTTTCACTTATAAGAATGGTTTCTAGTAGATTCCGTGTATTGACTTACAGACTTGCAGAGTGGCAGTAACTGACCGTCCCTGACTTAGTCTGATAAGACGTCCTGGGCAGGACTCCATTACAACCGCATTCTCCCCTTTCAGCAACATGGCATTGCTGTTCTCTCTTAGCCCACCTTAGTGTTGAGTTTGATCTCCTTATGAAAATCTGGGAGAAGAAAAATAGCAAGGTGCATGACACAGACACAAGGGGGCTGAGAGTAGCTTGTGACTCAAGGAAGTGACTTGAGTTCAGAGCTGAGGGGTGTAGAAAAACAGATTGATGAAGGAGTTTCAAGGAAGAAAATGATCATAAGAAGGAACATACAATTTTCACTTATTTGTTGATCTGACAAATGAATAATCAGAGAGCTGTGTTTGGCAAAAACAAAAATGAGTTAGCCATGGACTCTCTCCTCCAAGTCTGCCAGAAGACATCACGTATGGGGCAGAGAAAACTACAAAATAAGGCATTCAGCCGAGGCTGCCTGTGTAGTGGTGCAGGCACAACATTATGGGCACTCAAGACACGGTTCAAATGCTACAATTCTATGACCTGGAGGGGATCTTTTTAACATCTCAAAGGCAAGTAGGATTTGGAGATAGGGCATTGTACAGAATGGAAAAGAAATTCTGTTAAGAATAATTTGCAAAAGCAAACATGACACAATCTGACATGTAAAGGGAAAAGCAGGTGGTTCCATCTGGTTGGTGAAGAAGACACAAGATTGGGAATATTTGGGAGAAAGCGTGTCTCTGCTGTGTCACCCACTGAAGTCCCCTCCCTTCCCGCCACTCTCACCACACTCCCAGTGTCTTACTGCCACTTGTTTCATTTCCACTTTCCCAGATTGGACTTCCCTCCTGGTCACGACTGTCTGGCAGCACCTTAACTCAAGAAGGCAGTGATCCCATAAATCCATCTACTCAGGGTAGTGTCTGCTCCAATATACTATGAACAACTCAGCAGTGACGTGAGGACTAGAGTGAGCAGACATGATACAGGGTATGTGTAGATCCCCATGCCATGGCAGTCTCCCGGGTGTGATGTCCTATGTTAGGTGAGGCCTTCCTCCAAAACCCAATTATTCACTTAGTTCCAGATAATACAACTCCAATGGACTCTGGTGGGTGTTCAGAGCTCAGAGGCTTGTCACCTTCCAATGAGCAGGACAGAATCACCACTCTGTGGCATTTCCTGGTCATGGTTGCACTCATGAACATGTGACTTGAGACCAATGCCCTGTTAGTGCCGAGAACATTCTGCCCTATCTGTGCGAGTTTCCTCTCTACAGTGGATTCCTGTCATTATTTGATATTGTGCTTCCTATTTCTCAGCCTTCTTCCATGCTTCTTAAGAAAGCTAGAACATAGGTCACTGTGTTTTCAGGGCCCTAATGCTACTGAGTGACACAGAGGAATATAGGACCACCTACGAGATACTATGAAGTTTTCATAATTTTCAAAGCCATGACAGTCATCATCTCCACTACTGGGTTTCTTGGTGAGAATATAAACTAAGTGTATCCTGTGCCTATTGTCTCCTTGTATTTGAAGAGATAATATCGCTAGACCTCTAACCGTCACCCCACAGTCAAAGTTCTGTGATCTGCTGATCTTCTCAAAGACTCTCTTTCTGGGCAGACTACAGATCCTTTTGCAGTTGATTGAGTTAGGCAGATGACCTTAGCTGGCCAGTGAACGTCACTGTGAGCACTTTCTGGGAGCTACTGAGAAATCTCTTATTGGGATTGCAAACCTGGTGAGATGTCTGTGGTCATTTTTTCCAAGGTAAGAGGAACCTGTTTATTAAGTTAAGAGGGAAATGAGCATAAAAGGAAGTAGAGCCAAGATCTGGAATCAGAGAATAAAAGAGAGAAATTCAAAGAGTAAAACTTAGTCTCCTTTGAGTCTGTGAGAACAGCCAGGCCCGGAAACAGCTCATTTCTGAGCTTCATCCACAAGTTGTTTAGTTAGTTACTTATCTCATTTTTCTGATTCCCATTCAAATTTGTATCTATTCTATTTTTCTTACATTGATTTGATTTGGGTTTGTATTACTTATAAAAGAAGAAAATAACTAGTGGATAATCTGCATTTCTGACAGCTGCAGGTAAGATGGTCTCAACCCCTGGGCTGTGGACCAGGACTGGTCTGCAGCCTGTTAGCAACTGGGCTGCACAGCGGATGTGAGCAGCAGACGAGCAAAGCTTCATCTGAACTTCCGTCCCCACCCCATCACTGGCACCATCACCTGAGCTCCACCTCTCCGTTCAAGGGAGACATTAGATTCTCATAGGAACATGCCCCTACTGTAAACTGTACGTGTGAGGGGTCTAGGTTGTGTTCCTTATGAGAACCTAATGCCTGATGATCTGAAATGGAGCAGAGGACCCAAGCAACACACTTTGGGTGTCAATGTCTCTCATCATCCCCACATGGGACCATCTAGTTGCAGGAAATAAGCTCAGGGCTCCCACTGATCCTGCATTATGGTGAGCTGTGTAATTACCTCACTATATATTACTATGTAATAACAATAGAAATAAAATACACAATAAATGTAATGTGGTCGAATCATCCCCAAACCTTCCCCCTGCCCCAGTCTGTGAAAAAACTGCCGTCCATGAAACTGGTGCCAGGTGCCAAAAAGGTTGGAGACTGCTGCATTAGAAGCCCCATACTATGGAATAGTAGAAAGTACGCAAATAACCTAATACTTTACTTTTTACCAGTTCACCTCAGCAGGAGCCGTGGATTCCTGTCATCTGCAAACTCAGCAACATTCCATTTCACAGTTGGCCTCAACTGGAGTGAAGGGGGAAGCCTCAGCTCAACACGCTGTCAAAGCTGGGAATTAGCCTTGCTTCCACCGAACCAGGTATCTGAGTAACAGGAGTAATTATGGGGCACAGGCTTGCCTACCAAGCCTCATTTCTTTTCTGCAAATCTAGGCTTCTCTCTAAGACTATAGTTTCTCACTGGGCTCATCACCCTGAGCTTGCTGGTTGTTTAGCTATAACTGGGCCTCATCCTGGGATTGTGCAATACGTGAACTTTACACAGATAGGATCCTGCCGTACTCATGTCCTCTCAGTCTCGTGAGTGTGGCAATTTGGCTCATTACAGGACACAAGGGAGTTTACACTTGGACTTCTTCCTCAGTAGGCCTCACAGATTTTTCATGGATTTTCTTAGATATTAACCAGATACCAGTTACCACCCTCCTTTGAGTGTTGAGCCTTTAAACCACTCGGCTACCTTCTATGGGCATGCATCTCTTGGGTTTGGATGTGGTTTGTCCCCGCCACAACTCATACTGAAATTTGATACCTGATGTGGCGATGTTGGGGAGCTGGGCGTAGTGGGAGGCATTTACGTCCTGGAAGCAGCTCTCTCTTGAACAGATTAATGCCCTTGCTGGGGAACGAGTGACTTCTTGCTCTTAAGGGAATGGTTTAGTTTGCTTGAGAGGAGGTTGCTAAAAAGAGTCTGGCTTTCTGTGTTTCTCCCTCTTGCATACCCTCTAGCCACGTGGTCCCTTTGACACACATCTGCTCCCCTGCCACTTTCCGCTGTGAGTTGAAGCAGCCTGAGGCCCTCACCAGAGGCAGCTTCCCGGTCTTGAACCTTTCAGCCACCAGAATCATAAGCCAAATAAACCTCCTTTCTATAAATGTCCCAGTCCTAGGTATTCTTCTACAATAACACTAAAACGGACTAAGACATCCAGTCGATAACCTGGCCGGTCCCTTTTTGCTTCTCCCTGTCATTCTGGCTACAGAACCACCAATGCAGCTGTTTCTGCTTGCTTAATGAAGAGCAGGAGGTGCAGAAGCTTATCTTTCCACTCAAGATCATAAAGATAGAATGGGGACAACTTCAAAAGTGAGGCAGCAATCTTCAGCTTTTATTTTAGTGAGAAATGGGGAGCTATCATATGCCTTTGAAGCATGCAGTAAAGATGAAAGTGATGAGTTTACCCTGAAGGTAGAAGTGATAATTAATGCATTCTTTTCTCTTCCACCTTTCTGTTCTTAGAGACTTGTTCCTTTACCACAAACTCAACAAGATATTTCTGTGAATGACACAGCACCTCATCCACTTTGTCTCAGGTAATTGAATTGGGCTAGCAATGTGACCAGAGCTGAATCTCCCTAAATCTGGGAAGCAGAGAGAGACTGAGTCAGTTATTAGATCAGTGGCCCAGATTCTTTTTCTTTTCTGTAAAAGGCCAGGTAGTAAAAATTTTGCTTTGTAAGCCAGGCACTCTCTGTTACAGCTACTTGGCTCTGTCATTGCAGAGTAGAAGTTGCGACAGATAATCCAAAAGTAAATGGGAATGGCTTTGTTCTTCAAAAAATATAATTAGATAAACAAGTGCCAATCAGAAATTGGCCTGTGGACTATATGTTACTGAGCCTGAGTTACCTCATGGTGGATTTTTCAACTGAAAGCTCAGATTGGTAAGGGTGCCCCAGTCGAGGTCTAGGCATACTAACCA
Source organism: Perodicticus potto (assembly GCA_963574655.1). Classification (NCBI taxonomy): domain Eukaryota; kingdom Metazoa; phylum Chordata; class Mammalia; order Primates; family Lorisidae; genus Perodicticus; species Perodicticus potto. The sequence continues at coordinate 24,055 of CAUYRH010063514.1, read as the reverse complement.
CTAATCATAGAAAAACAGTAATGACAGAGAAACATGATAAAGGAACAGACTGGCAGAGAGGCACAGAGAAAAGAAGCCATCAGAGCTCTGAGAGATGCTGGGGAGAGCATTGTGTGCCCACTTGCCTGCACCAAATCCCATGTGGCTCAATAGTTCTTAATCCCAGGTTCCTAATTCTGGGCATTTAAGAGGTTGTCTTTTGCAGTTTTTTAATACAACCCTTCTAAAGTTCATTTTAATAGTTTCCTCTTCCCAGTCACTCTCCAAACCCTGAAAACACAGGAAATGTGCCAGTTAGCGTTCTTAGTTGCAAGCAACAGAACCAAACTTGGTGTTTTAAGGGGCCAGGACTTGTTTAATCAGCTGTGCTGAGACATGCACGCACGAGAATGACTGTTGAGAAGGAAGAAGTTTTCCGTTTCATTCAGAGATCCCTGGAAACAGGAGCACGTGGCCAGCACACACAGAGGCCACTCAAGGAAGCACCAGGGGGGTCAGAGGCTGAAGGAGCAAGTGCCTTGAATGGGGCTCCCAGTGGAGGAGTGGGACCGGCAGGGTGAGCAGCCTCAGGGCTGGCTACTTCAATAGTGTCAGTATGCTCAGGGCAAAGGGCATGTCCCTTATCCAGTTCTGGGTTTGTTTTTTAATTGTTTCAGGTTAATTTGAGGGCACAAAGAATTAGGTTACAATGTTTGCATTTGTTAGGTAGAGTCCTCCATAACAGTCCCACCCCGAAGAGGTGTGCCATACACCCTAACATTGTGCCCATTAAGTGGGAGCACAGCCATCTCCCTCTCTCCTCACCTCTCCCTGCTCCTCATTCCCCTGACCCCCCCCCCCCGAACTGATTTGAGTTTTTCTCTTATGTGGGCATGTATTAAATTATCTACTAATACACTAATACTCATATTAGTATTGAGTACATTGGATTCTCACAGCTCAATTTACAATCTCCAAAATGTGGAAACAGCCTAAATGCCCACCAACCCAGGAATGGATTAACAAGCTGTGGTGTATGTATACCATGGAATACTATTCAGCCACTAAAAATGATAGAGACTTTACATCTTTTGTATTAACCTGGATGGAGTTGAAACACATACTTAGTAAAGTACCACAAGAGTGGAGAAGCAAGAATCCAATGGTAATCCAGGTTTTAATCATCTTGTATGATTAGGGCAGTGTCCCATAAAGCAGGTGGTTTGGGGTATGGCCTCTGGGCTGGTGAGTTTGCACGTGAAATGAACACCTTCAGCCCAGTCTTCATGATCTCTAGGAATTGGTTATCCCTCAGAGGCACAGCCCCTTCATCCCCTCCAGGGTCTGCAAGGCTCCAGGATGTCAGAGCATCAAACAAACCAGAAAACATGATTACATACATGGAAAACTCAAACAAAAAAAGGAATCTGCTGAAATGATAGTCGGTAGTTCACAGAAGTGATGGAAAGATTATAAAATTAGAGTAGCAAATGATTCCAGAGAAGAGAGGCAAGTGAAAACACGTCTAAGAACTCACCCCTGGGTCATCCTGGGAGGCAAGGCACTGCTGGGCACAACGTGAGTCCTCCTTACTCTGCACCGGCCGTCACGTCCACCCGAGACCATTCACAGCCATGCAGCTGAACTCTACCATAGCTGCTGCACGTTATCTTACACTCTACCTGTCTCTTTCTGCTGCTCTCTCAGATTCAGGCTCACTGGTGGGGCCACACATCTGCAAAGTTCAGTTGATGCCCTTGACCTAGCTTCCTAGGGGCCAAAAAGGAAACACAGATTCTCTCTTTTTAGCACCAATAGTGAAAGGCAAGGCTCTTCCTCCATTATTTTGAGATTTTCTTCAAGCAAGAGAGTTTTCTCATTCTGGGGTGGGAGTAGTGTTGGGGAAGAAAGACAAATATATATCACAGCAATTTAGAATGGATTGAAAAATGAAGACACTGCAGTTTAGATAAATAGCTAGGGTGGCAGGTGTGGGGAGAATATACATGTGTGTGGATGCATGTGTGTGTATATTTGGCCAAGCGAGAGGTGTCAAGAGAGTCTAGAAAGAGCTAAAGGGATTGTAGGCATTTTACAGACCATGGCAAATGATGGGAAGCGAAGATATAAGTGAGGAACAAATCAATGATATAGCTGAGATTTTGAGCAGAAGAAAATAGCATCATTAACAGAAGTGTACTGAGTTTTATTCACCCTGGGATATCTAAGTGTCAATACCCAGTGAAGAGGCAGAAATGCTGCCTGGACCTAAGGCAGTGAGAGGGGAATGGATAGATCATGGACACATCTGAGATAATCAACGTACAGGGAGGGGATGCTCTGTGGTGATGCACAGGAAATCTAGGGGTGCTCGGGAAATGAGATAATTGCAGAATGAGCCATTGTAAAAACACAGTGTGTGAGAAGAGGAGCTGGTGGAGTTTAATTAGGAATAGTCAGAGGATCTGCAGGGCAGGCAAGAAGGAAGTGAAAAAAATATCACAAGCTTGAAAGAAATGAGTACAGCCCAGGGCTGGGAAAAAGCTTAGGATTCAGTTAAGACAAAAAGAGACATCAGCTAAGGAGCCTACCAGCTGGAAGCTAACCCTGTCTAGGGGCAACAAAGGCGACAGCAGGAACCCACTTCAGCACGGGAGAGGAAAACATTTTCCAGAACTTTCTTTAATCCCACCTTTCACATTTTTTCTGTCTTTTCCCCTCCCACTTCAGTCTCGTCAGATAGTGAATATAAACTAATACAAACTATTATATGAATGTTTATAATATAAAAGTCTCCGAGCTTTCAGAAGAAGCTCATTCACTGGTACCCCTGTTCTCTCTCCCTCTGCCTTCCTTGAGGAACTGCTGTGTTGCAGGGACTCAGGAAAGTAACACTGAAGTAAGAGGGAAGCGGGGGGACAAGGTCTTCAGCCTCAGCGGACCCGGGAAGCGGAGCCAGGGAGTCGGGGAGACGGGAGAGGGCAGCTCTGAACAGTAAATGCCCCACCCCCAGAAGCAGCTGTATTTATTTATTCATTTTTCATTACGTATCATTTATTAATGTACTTAGTTATTGTGCTTTGCATCAATTTCACGTGTGCTCATGCCCAGTCCTCACTTTTTGCAGTGGGAGAAAGGTGAAGAACGTGCTCTCACTTGATATAGGAGGGAAAGCATTAGATATATACCTTCTTTTTAAAAAACTATTAAGATCCTGATTTATTGCAAACATCAAAGTATGCCTAGGGCTTGGAGTTCCTCTTTCGCTCCTTCCTCCATTTCTAATTCTAATCAAACATGGAGGAAAATCGATAATGAACAAGTCTTATCGTTTGAGTTGCTGGAACCAGCAGAGGTCTGTGTTATCTATCAGTGCAAACCACACACACACACACACACACACACACACACACACACACACACACACACACACACACACAGGATCTCTCTCTCTTCCTCTCTCCTTCTTTCACTCGGACACCCTAGCAGCTATCTCTACCTAATTCCAGTTCTGAAATATTTAGGGCCTCTGAGGCTTGACTGCTGCTGATCTGTTTCTTCTCCTTTCCTCCCCTCCCTTGACCCCAGGCCCCAAATCCCATCCATCTTCATAACCCCCACGGGAGCTGATTAAACTCCACAGCAGCCCCTTTCCGTGTTGGCCGAGCCACTGCACCTTGGGAGAGGTGGAGGGAGTGCAAAAGCGGAGGACGTGGAGGAGGCAGCCCTGGTGCCTGGCATGGCTGGATGGGCCCTGACGACGAGATTTAAGCGCCCTGTATCACAGCCCAGAGACTGGAGGGGTAAAATAGGAGAGCTGGCAGTAATTTATAGTAGCTTGTTAAGACAGACTTCTCGATTAAGGATGAAAAAGACGTCACTAAAACAAAACCAAGCTATCCAGAGTGTGGTTGTAAACAGCAGGAATCCCCAGGGCGAGGAAAATGTGCGATTCTCAGGAAGTCGGGTGGCACAGGTTCCAGTGGAAGGGTGTGTCCTAATGCCTCCATGGAAAGGTGGGAACAAGGCAGAGCTGGGGAGAAGCCTGGAGATGAGGAGCTCTCTTAACCACAGCGCCCTCCCCGTGGTCTCCTGCCACTGCACGCTGCCGAGGACTGGGCTGGTGGGCTGCACGCCCACAGGGGCCTGGATAGCCCCCCTGCTGGGGTCAATTCTGCCTCACTCTCTGTTCAGATGCATCAACTCTGGCCGGCCCCCTACTGCTTTAAAGCAGCTTCTGCACAGGGCCGGATCCCCACGGTTTGTCGTTACCGATTAATTGAAAAGCAAATGAAATCTATAACAAAGTCCTTCTCAAAGCTCTAAAGGGGGGAGAGTCTTATTCATAAGTCACTGATACTAAAAATACTCTTTCCCACTGTGCCGTTTCTGTGTTTTCATTCTTTCCTCCAAGCTGCAGGCAGCACCTTGATCCACACCCCCAGTGCCCCAAACCATCCCTGCAGGGTCACGCTCTTTCCACATCGCTCTTTTCATTCTCATGCGTTTCCCTTTTTATTTCCCGGTGAGAACCTTTTCTTCCATCTGGAGTTCTTTGCTTTTCCAAGTAGCCACTCCACTTTCCTCTTAGTGTCTGTCTCTAAATTGTACTCTTAACTTTCATTTTGAAGCAAAGAAACCAGCAGCAGAGCGAGGAAGACCCCTTCCTCTGGAGTGCGGGGGAGGCCACAGGGCTGGCTGCACTCCCCGGGTTGGGGAGGGGGCTGAGCGGGAGAGGGACTGCACACCTGTGGATTTGTACTTTCGTTTCTGTTTGGGAGAAACACAAATAAGTGAGTGGCACCTTCTTTGGAAATTACCTTGAATCTGCTCTGATTTGTTTATGTATTCAGAGTAAATACTTTGCATCTTGTAGTGCCGCATACAGAGCAAGGACACGCTTGCCATTCCACACCGCAACTCGGGAAAGCAGGCCGCCAGCCCCTCTCCTGCAGGAACGCGCCCCATGCTGCAATTCCGTGTCCCCAGCCGGATTTTCTGCCACGGGGCCTAATTTCCTTTCCTCTGAGTGTGGCTTTGATCTCTGCATTCCCCTGTCAGAAGCTCTGGGCTCTGGCAGGAGAACAGATGCAGGGAGAAGCACTTGCTGTGATGCAAAGGTAAGAAGAATGTTTCCTAATAAGCAACATCTGAGATGAAAGAGATGCATTCTACTTCATTTGGCTTAAAACTACCTTGCTGCAAAGCACTGGGCGGTATTAGTGCCCCTCCCCCTCCGGACATGTTTGCTTTCTGTGGTTGTGGAGCACAAGAAAATTCCAATCCTTTCCAGCTTCCTCAGGACTTTTCTGTCTCTACCTCCATCCTCCACCCTCTAACTTCCTGCCATGATGGCAGTAGTTTCCGGGCAATCTTCTACTTCCGTGTATTCTACCAGCTGGAAATTAAACCAGAATGAGCAGTGGATTGAAGAGAGTCCCCATCTAGAATTGCGAAACAGAAACTTCCCAGGCATCATGGCCCCTCAGACTCCAATGACAGCCACTCGGCAGTGTGTGTGGTTTATCTGTGGCAAATTATACCCTATCTGGATTTTTGAGTTGGAGAGGTGGGTGCCCCCATCCACCAACTCAGGTATTCCAGAATTATACCATACAGACCCAGGGCCCCAGACCCCTAAAAGTTTGGAGAAAAAAATCACTGTCATGAAGCAGATTGATTATTAGGACAAAAGAGATGATATAAATTTACTTTACATGCATACATGGGAGCCTTCACAATGACCACTCAAAGGTGCAGGGGAAATTCTCATTTTTATGCTTAAGTTCAACAAACAATGGGGAACCCTGTAGAAATATGACTGGACAAAAAGGGCAAGATCTGATACTACTAGACTGAGTGGAGACATCCAGCAAGGCCTGTCTGTCTGCATTCTTCCTGGCCTCTCTGAGCAGCTTCCTTTCTTCTGGGTATTGGGCAGGACTCCTGTCTTTATGACCCACAATCAAACAAGGAAGGTCAGAGAATTAAAGCCTGTTTTTACACTGAGTGATTTTGGAGTTTCTGGCTGGCTTTTGGAAAAGGGGGTTTTGGCTTTTATGACCCACCTTGGGAAAGAAAGATTCTAGGGGTCTGAGAAGCAGAAGGAAAAGAGAAGGTGAGAGAAAAACTTTTGCTTCTGGGGCCTTCATTTTGGGGTACAGTCTTCTGCACCCCATTAATATATGTGTAGTTTTAAACTGTAGTCTTTGAATTTGGATCATGGGTTCTGGTACTCCTGTGCATTGAATGTTTGTGTCCTCCACAAATCCGTATGTTGAAACACTAAGATGTGACGTGACAGTATTAGGAGCAGGGCTTTGGAAGGTAATTAGTTTTAGTTGAGGTCATGACGGTAGAGCCCTCACAGGAAGAATAAGAAATAACACAGCACTCTCTCTTTCTCAGCTATGTGAAGACAAAAAAAGATGGCTGTCTATACCCCAGGAAAAGAGTCCTCACCAAGACATGAAATGACAAGAACTTTGATCTCAGACTTCTTAGCATCCAGAACTGTGAGAAATAAATGGCTTTTATTTAAGCCACCAGTTTATGGCATTTTGTTATAGCAGCCTATCTTAGCTTATTTTCTTCTACTGAAAGAATACCATAGACTTGATAAACAATGAACAATAGATGTTTATTTGACTCATGGTTCTGGAGGCTGGGAAGTCCAAGTGTGGGAGGCTACATCTGGTGAGGACTGTGTCATAACACAGTGAGAGAGCAAGAGAGGGAGAGAAAATGGGGACCAAGCTCTTTTTATCAGGAGCCCACTCCTAAGATAATGTCATTCATCCATTCATGAGGGTGGAGCCCTCAGTGCATAATCACCTCATAGAGGTCCCATCTGTCAATATTGCTGTGATAAAAATTGAACTTCAACATGAGTTATATGGGAGACATTCAAAATATAGCATAGGCTGAGTAGATAAAGAGGACACACACCTTCAGTGTTTGAATCTTAGCTTGGCTACTTGCTAGCTGTGAGAACATACACAAATTATTTAATTTCTATATACCTCAGTTTTAACATCTGTAAAGTAGTTAATAATACATTCCTTGTAGGGTTGTTGCAATAACAAATGAGTTTATTTATGCATAGTTTTGAGAATAATGCCTGGAATATAACGGTGTGATGTTATTGTTAGCTGTTATCATTCCTGGCTTCTTCCCATCTCCATTCTGGGCCACAGTACACTGGGGTCTTGTTAAGTGCCAAGACACCAGAGTAGAGGCACAGCTGGTAGCTGGCCACCGTCTATCAGATTGTGTGGACACATTGGCCATTCAATTACAAATGGGGCCTCCACATCTGGTGACTCCCTCCCAGTTTCTCCCCACATGTATGGACTTGGGAATTGTTGGCAGAGTCATCTGTATGTCCATGAACCCAGACACTCCCTGAATGTTTCTCTTGGGCCTCCCACTTGATTCTCAGTGGTACGACCAAAAAACAGGATGATAATCTCTCCTTGAAAACAGAAATAACTGAGAAAACTATTATTATAATTATTATTATATTTTGCTTTCTACTCTGCTAAATATCTCCATAAAAAATTGACAGAGAAAGGATATTGACTGACTGAAGGTTGTTGGGGACCAGCCCCAAGAAGAAGGAAAGACGGGGGGAAAGGGGGGGGAAAGCAAATTAATGCCTGAAAGTATTGGACAAAACAGTGCATTTCTACCGAAGGTGGAGAAAAAAAGATGGTAGGAAGAGGGAAAAAAGCAAAGCAATACTGAAAGTATTAGGGAAAACAGCACATTTCTACCAAAGAAAATTATAAATAATTTTCTGAAAATACGGCATGTTGCCGTGCTGGACTGACCAAGGAAGCCTCAGACTCTCTCTTCTCTTCCTCACCCTGCAATTGACCCTCCCCAAATCCTTGAAACTTCTCTACCTGCCTGAGTTCCAGGCCCACCTAAGGAAAAAAAAATTTTTTTTCTTACCCTCCCAGTTAAGACTAGGAAGGCTACTATCTCTGAACAGACTCTGTAAGAAGATAAAGTTACCCCCCCACAGACTCATTTAAATTCCAAAGGGAATTACTTAACAGTTAGTTAATCTTCATTCTCCATCCATTCATCTTCCCTTGTAATTCTTTTTCTATTTTTATTTATTTATTTATTTATTTTTGAGACAGAGTCTCACTCTATTGCCTCTTGGGCAGAGTCCCTGGATAGAGTGCCATGGTGTCATAGCTTACAGCAACCTCAAACTCTTGGGCTCCAGTGATCTTGCCTGAGCCTCCTGAGTAGCTGGGACTACCCGTGTCCACCACAACACCCAGCTAGTATTTCTATTTTTTTAGTAGCAATAGGATCTTACTCTTGATCAGACTGGCTGAAATTTGTGAGCTCAAGGGATCCACCTTCCTCACCTCAGCCTCCCGGAGTGCTAGGATTACAGGCGTGAGTCAAGGAGGCCTGCCTTCCCTAGTAATTTTTTATTGCCTGAGAGTTTTGGGACTGAAAATGAGAGGTTATTCTGAGACATGAAAAAAAGGAAGCAGAGTCCAGGTTCTGTGTGGCCTTTATTCACTCGGGTGTGAGTGGGCTGAGCTCAGAAAAGAAGTCAGCACTGGGTTAAGGCAGGGTGGGAATATAAGAAATGGGGAGTGGGGATTGGTGCACTCGTTCCTTCCTGGGTGGGATGGTTCTATTTGGGCCAGTCCCTACATTCAGCCCTATTGGCAAGAATTGTCCTTGAGCACAATTCTTTTTCTCCTTCCATAGCCCCAACAGTCATATAAGCATCTGAACCATGTTTGGGGGGGGGAGGTGGCTGTTGAATCTTGATTTTCCGAGAGTTCCTGTGTGTATAGATTAAATGAATTTTAAAAACTTTTATTAATCTGGGTTATTGTGAGTTGATGTTTCAGTAAATGTTCCAAAGGTGAAGGGAAAAAAATCAGGATGATCTATGAGAATTCTGACACTGAATCCCCTGCCTGCAAATGAATCTGAATATTTGAGGGTGAGGTCAAAGTTTCTAAATCTTAACACTTTCTCGTGATATACCAAAGTTTGTGATCAGATTTCTTCATTGACAGTTTACAAAGGTAATAGCATATTTCTATCACTTTCCAAAAGGAGATTGAGAGAGAGTGTGAGTGAAGGGAGGATGCCACCAGGAAGAGCAGTCCTGGTGGTTTGAAGGCAGGCAAAATCCTGGACACTCCAAGCAGCAGGTGGGAGAACAGGTGTGCCGGTGTCAGTGAAGAGCAGGGAGGGCGGGTCAGAGGGGGGACAAGTGCAAAGCAGAGCAAGATGGGCATGAGGGCTGTGAGGTTGACAAAAATTGTGAACAGGGGGAGAGTGATTAGTAGGAGGAAAGCCTACATTTATGTAACATACATATGCAGGAGCCTTCAGGATAAAGAATGCAAAAGCTTATATACCATCTTTAGGTTACAGAAAGAACGCAGGCTCAGAGCACAGGCAAAAGAAAAAAGAAATAGGTTATAGCAGTAAATAGGGACAAAAAAGGGTCTTCAGAGAGGGTTGGAGGGAAGCCTGGCCTGCTGAATGGGGAAGTCTGGAGGGGCCATAGAAACACTGTGGGAACACTGTGATTCAATTCACCAGGCATGTCCTGCACAAAATACAGTTTCCCTACTTGGATGAGCTACAGAACACTGCACCACAAGTACCCCAAGTATCGATAAACCAACAGGTTAGCACTCAGCAATTTTTGTCAAAGAGGGAAAGAATGTGGGTATGAAGTAACTAAGTTAAAGAATGACCAAATGAAAAGGGGAAAATGTGCCTGGAGATGCAGAGACCAATGAGAAGGGTTTTACAAACAATTTCTAAGGAAGGGAAAGAAAATATTTATACCTTCACACTGCCTTTGGGTAGGCATTTCTTTTGTCTTGTGAGAGGGATGCATTTCCACTCTGGAAATGTACTATGTTTACTATGCTTGAATAAACTTCTTTGTTATGCCGAGACCTGTGCAAACTTCTGTTCCCTTTCTAGTCATGCTGCCAGCTGCCCTGCTGCCATTTTGCTTTTGGTTTCTACTCGCTTCTGCTTGATATTGGTGCCACTGGAGCTGTGCCATGTCTGGGCAGGGCAGAACTTGCTAGTTCAGCTGGGTCTAGGGGAACAGACCCCATTCCCCAGCAAGTAGTAATTTAGGTTTTGGTGGCAAAATAGGTTGTGTCTTTAGAAGAACGGAAGAAGAGGCTTTGCTAGAAAACATCCTCGTGTTATGTAGATGAAACCTCACTGGTCAGAGCCCTCAGAGAGGATCCAGGGTAAATGTCTCTTTTTAGACCTTCAAAGGTGTCAGATTGTCTCCCTTAATCTTCTTTGATCTGAACATGGAAACGCCTGGCTGCATTAATGCAGATTCTCCAGAGATCTGCAGATGCAAATCTCCCCCACGGAAAGACGGACTTGCTGGGCCACTTCAAAAATATGTCAGAGTAAAATATTTTCATTTCCTTCAGAGAATTCTTCCACTCACCACTGAGTGTGGGAACTAGTGAAGGGGTGCAGAGCTGAGGTCTGTTGGTTAGCACATGGGCCATAGTGATACACTAGATTTAAAGAAAAGCTCTTAAAGTAATCTTTGCCAAGAGTCCTAAGTTAGTGGTACACAATTGATATTGAAGTTATACTCTCTAAAATTGATATATGATATTCAATGATAATATCAATTAAAGACTATAAGGTTAAAGTATTTCCAGTTAAGTGGCACTTCCTTTATTCTGATATTCCTAGCCACTTACTGATCTCCATAAGATCCTCTGATAACCAATAGCACTGAAATATACAGCAATTAGTCTCTTGGACAAAAGTCACTAATCTGAGAAATAGTATCAGACAATGCCGAGTTCCACAGTTATGCTGGCGCCTTCTGGTACTATACTTAAGGAGAAACCACGAAACAGACAAAGAATGTGGGCAGTGGTGCTATCAAATTGACTCAATAATAGTTTAACTTCTGCTGTAATATGGTGATCTGTTTGTTGTAGGGGCTGAAAGACAAATGGCCACTATTATCTCATACTTTTTCTTGTATTATCCCTGAGCTTTGGTTCATACTTAGTCCAAAGAATTGCCCTTCCTACACTGGCTTCAGGGATATTAAATTACAAGGTTATATGGTGGCAGAAAATTAAACTCTAGCTTCATTCTTGAGGATTGGGACATTTGAAATTAGGTCCTATTGTGAAAATTCTATAGTATAAATATGTATGTTTTAAAGTAATATCTGATTTCTGTATTTCCTCAAGGTCCCTCATAGCCCTTTATTGAACTCTACAATTAATACATATTTTCAGAAGATATTTTGGTATGTCGTTTGTAATTTAATGTAAATTTAAGTCATTGTGGCAAGGAATGGCTGACACTCTAATTAAGGGAACATTAGCCATAACTAGGCAGACTTGAAGGAGGGGACATAAAGTTGATGTCAATAGGCCTGGACTTTAAGTCTACCCTGTACATTCATTTATTCACACACTGACTAGAAGTTTAAAAATCGATGTGCAGACTGACATAAAGCAAATTATATCATATCCCTTGGAGATGATGTGATCCAAGACTGGTCCAAGAAAAAGTTCTGTTTTGGAAACATTGAATCCTCAATCATTGCCTTATCAGTTTGATCTGTACACTAAAAATATTCTATCTGAATTATTATATTTCATAAATGCGATTCTCTCTTTTTTATTAGGATATTATTAGAGTTGGGATTTTTGTGTTATTCATACTTGCTCTATCTAGTCAATGTAATTTTGATGCTTATTTAATCATTAGTGAATTCATGATGCAGATATTGGTTAAAAAAAGAAGAAGAAGAAGAAGAAGGTATGACTCCTGGGGCACTTTAAGGTCTGTACTCTGTGGGTGAAGAGGACTGACAATTTCAATTAGGATTTTCAAATATGGATTGGTTGGTGTATTATATCTCGCACTAGAACAAGGACTCAAAAATGAAGGTAAAATTACTAAATGAGCTCCATTAGGACACATTAAAATACACTAGAATCCTAAATTAATGCCTCCGCTGCTTATTCTGGGATATAGATTGCTAATTTAATAATGAGAAATAAGCTCAGAAAGGATCAGAATTATACTTACATGTGGTAAGGAACAGAGCTATTTAAACTTATGAGAAAGGACGATATACAAAAATGTATTCTTCTGAGCCAACGTTACTAACTAACTATCATTCATCAATGTGTTATGAAGTTAACGAGGTTACACACAGCGCGGGAAGCCCAGATCTCCTCTGTCCTGACAAGGTTACTCTGGTGTCAGGGATTGACTAATCCCTGTCCCCCGCCGAATTTGTGTTCACTTGGAACCTCCGAATATGAACTAATTTGGAAATAGGGCTTTTTAAAAGAATCTTAAAATGGTACCATAAGGACTTTTGAGTCGGTTCTAAAGCCAATAATAGGTCCTCCTATACGAAGAGGAGAACAGGTAGAAACAGAGGACAAGCAGCCGTGTGGCCGTGTAGCAGAGACTGGAGGTCTGGCACCACAAACAACGAAAGCTGGGATCTACCAGAAGCTCAAACAGGCAGGAAAGGATTCTGCTCCGGAGTTTATGGAAAGAGCGCAGCCCGGCCAACACCTTCACTTTGGATTTCTGCACCCCAGAAGTGCGAGAGGACACATTTTTGTTATTCTAAGCTATCTAGTTTGTGGTACTTTGGCTATAGCAGCCCCAGAAAACTAATACAACTGTTGTCATCAGAGGACTCTCACCCACATGGTCTTTAGCAGAAAACCACATGGCATAGAATAGAGCCTGAGAGAGATGGTTGGTACTGACAGAGATTTTCCAATCACCATGTTGTAGAAGAGAAAAAAACATTGGAATATAACAGCTAAGACCTTGTCAGCCTTACCTTTGAGGTTTTGAACTTGAGCGATTGTTCTAGCCCAGATACCACTGCAGTGAACAGCCAGTTTCCTAGTGGGACCTTTGGGAAGGGCTTTCCCTTGTGTTACACTATTGTCACTTTCTGCCTAGAGACTCTATTGATTGTTGGTGAGACTCAAAATGAAATGCCAGTAAGTAGGTGTCCACGCACGTGTGGCCCGGAAGTACATGTAAATTAAAATGCCGTGGGGCAAACCTTACCCAACAGGGGGAAGAATGTCAGATAAATTCTTCTGACTTCCTCCCACCAGGCAGACTCCAAAGCCACATGTGCTTCCACAGCCTTTATGCAGAGGACGCTACACAATCTAGGACTCAATCAACTGAGCCCGATGTCAAGCCGTGATCAGTTGTGAAGCACACCTTAGTGTTACTGATTTCCCCTCTTCTGCCTCAGCCTCACTTTCCTTTCTTCTCTTCTTCCCTGGGTTGTTCATTTTATCGCTTTACAGTGAAGTAGTGAGGTATGAACCCTTGCTGCAGGCTGTGCTGTGGGAGGACCCCAGTGAAGACAGCACTACGTGGGCTGACTGTCCTGAATCTCAGCAAATGCGTTAATCAAAATGCCTTCAGTTACAAGTAGGGAAAAAGCTCAATGGAAAATATCTTAGGAAATGTATGACCTATGCAAAAGAAGAGCTGGCTGCAGCTGCTCCAGGTATGAAAATATAGTTGGTTCTGTTTGTCTCTGTCTGTCAGCTTTTTTTTTTTTTTAATTTACCTTGTGTGAAGGTCCCACAATCACCTTCATCCTTCTTACCATTCCAATCAGAAAAGAAATTTCTCGCCAAGCACAGTGGCTCATGCCTCTAATCTCAGCACTTGGGAGGCTGAGGCAAGTGGATTGCCTGAGCTAACAGGTTCAAGACCAGCCTGAGCCAGAGCGAAACCCCATCTTTAAAAGTATCCAGGCATTATGGGGGTCGCCTGTAGTCCCAGCTACTTGGGAGACTGAGGCAAGTGAATTGCTTAAGCCCAAGAGTTGGAGGTTGTGTGAGCTGTGATGTCCTCTCACAGTGAGACTCTGTCTCCATACAAAGGAAATTTCTCTCTTGTAAAGTCATATATTCACCCAGGGCGCTATGTGTACTCATCCCTGGGGCATGCACTACTCTGACAGTAGAAGAACGTGATAATGGTGATTGCATGGAGATGGGGAGGTTAACCTCATAATTGTCATTTTCTCAAGGAATGCATGACATGGAGATATTCCTTAAAATAATTATGGTCCCAGAGACAACAAAAGCTAGAGATTACATGGCAACAATCACCCACACGATTATCGGGTTCAGATTGTATGAACAAACCATGAGCACCATATGAAGATTCCAGCTGAATGTAATCAACTATTTACCAAATGAAGCATTCTTTTTTTGTAAATGCCATCCATTTCTTGCTTTTATTCTGTAGTGGCTCCTAAAATCTTACCAGTCCTAGCATGGTCCCTGGACCAGCAACACGGGTATTCACTTGGAGCTTGCTAGAAATGCAGAGTCTCAGGCCTCCTGTCAGACCCACTGCATCAGAATCAGCATCTTAACAAGATCCATGGCTAATTTGTATGCACACTAAATTTGGAAATGTCCTGTAGGAAGACAAGCTGAACTTCTGAAATAAATTATGGGAAGCCATCCATTGGGCCTGAGAAGGTTTAAGCGGGAAATAATAATTTCGTCATTGGGATAAGATGCTGTCATATTTTTTAATCCTAAAACTGGTGGTCAAATAAAGTTATTCATTTCTTAGAAGAACAGACAGAATTTCCCCAAAGGGAATTTATTTACACTACTAAGATTATGGACTCAACACCTATACTCTTTCATAGACATTATGCCAAGGTGTGATTTTTTTTAAAAGGAACAAAGTGTATAAATAGATCTTGCAAAGTAAACTGCATCATTTAATGAGTTAGCAAGTGGGTACTTAAGTTTAAATATTATCTAAAATTCCAACTAGCCAAAATATTTATTTAGAATGTTGGACACAATATTTTCACATAATTTGGAGGTTATAAGCAGGTGTGGTAAAGCATCCCCAAGAAGTTCAGTGATGCATTGTTTGTGGAAGTACTATTCTTACCAAAGAGTGCTCTCAGGGACAGCATCAAAGTCCAGAGAAGAACCACTACCACCTTCTCTTAGCATCATAGGAAACTGTGCATAGGCAGGATGGGTTATAGTTGGAGAACAGACAATGTTGGCACTAGGCCAAGAGCAGTGGCTCCCATATGTAATCTTAGCATTCTGGGAAGCCAAGGTGTTATGGGACAAAGAGATTCCAGCCACCCCTCACTGTCAGTCAATATACAGAAACTGGGATAGGTCCACTGAACTTTGTGAGAAGGCCGGGATTCTGGAGAACAGTGAGAGTAGCTTCTCCAAGATTGTTCTGTTCTTCCATTTCAAAAATTGCAGTTTTATACATAAAAGTTCAAAGCAAAGACCACGCCAACCTCTATTCCAAATAATAATAAGCGTAACTCAGTGATCTATTGCAACATTCCAGTTCAAAAGTTAATCTCCTAAATCAATCCACCTACACTACTCAAGATAGGCATCTTTAGGGTGGGAGCTAAAGTTACAAAACAGTGAGAATGGGAGACGGGGTGAAGGTCAGGCAGGACCTAAACCAGCCAGACCAGCTGTATCACATCTGTCCCAGCCTGACAGACTCCTTCTTATTCCCACTACATGTGCTTTCAATGACAGGAGGATCTCTTGAGCTCAAAAGTTCCAGACCAGCCTGAGCAAGAGCAAGACCTAGCGTCTTGCTAGAAGAAGAAAAAATAGAAAAATTAGCCAGGCCTTTAGGCAGGCACCTGTACTCCCAGCTAAAGGAAGCTGAGGAAGGAAGATCACTTGAACCCAGAGTTTGAGGTTGCTGTGAGCTAGGCTAAAGCCATAGCACACTCTAGCCTGAGCAACAGAGTAAGACTCTGAAACAAAAAGGAAGGAAGGAAAAGAAAAAAGAAGAAAATGCTAGAACTTCTTTAAAATGAAAATACAAAAAGAAAACAGTATATGCACTTGCTATAATATCGTCTATTGAAATATTATCTTTTATAGCCATCTACCTTGATGAGTCTAAAGCATAACAGCACATTGTGAAACAGAGATGTACCTTTGTTTCAGATTATTCCTGTAATAGTTTTGTGCCTGGGCTTTAATAGCAATAGCACACTATGAGAAGATAGAAAAGACAATTATGGCCCATTAGAAATGGGAGCCAATCATATACCCGAGGAGGCAGGCTGAATGGCACCCCTCACACAAGATATGTGTATTTGGACCCTATGAATGTGACTATTTGGAAAGTAGGTCTTCACGGATGTAATGAAGAATCTTGAGATGAGAGTATCTTGGATTAATGCAGGCCCTATATTTAATGACCAGCATCTTTAGAAGAGAAGAGGAAAAAAGATACAAACATTGAGAATAAAGCCCTGTGGAGATGGAGGCAGAGACTCAAGTTATGCTAGTACAAGCCAAGGAACCCCAGCAGCTTCCAGGAGCTGGAAGAAGCAAGAAAATTCTCTCCCGGAGCCTCTGGAGGGAGCACAGTCCACGAACAGCTTGATTTGAGGCTTTTAGCCTCCAGAAATGTGAGAAGATAAACTTCTGTTATTTTAAGCCAACCTGTTTGCGCTAATTTATTTTAACAGCCGTAGGAAACTAACGTACTCATTTTGGGTACTTTGTCTTCTTGACATTTTTTGGTGGTTTTTCCCAGCAATAAGCACTTACAGGTAGACTTTGACTATTCCAGCCACCACAGGTCCAGGGTTTACTCGCCTGTGATATGGTGGTAGGTGGGGAGGGGGACTTACTGCTGGCAAAGGTGCTGGTGACCAGCTGTGTATAATGCAGAATGTCTGAGTTATCCTTCCAGGATATGGGATAATCCATCCATATACACTTTATTAATTCTCTTGTGATTAAGCCATGAGAAAAAAAAGGAGCAGAAGGTCGGCATATAAGTAAGTACGAACAGCTACCCCTCCTCAGCAATTAAACCATGATCTGCACTTTACCTTCACCCTTCTCCACTTTGGAGCAAAGCAGGCAGAGAACCTACTCTCTTTTAATTAATTAATTAATTATTGTTTTGAGACACAGTCTCACTTTGTGGCCCTTGGTAGAGTGCTGTGGCATTACAGCTCACAGCAACCTCAAACTCTTCGGCTCAAGTAATTCTTTTATCTCAGCCTTCCAAGTAGCTGGGACTGCAGGACACACAATGGCTGGCTACTTTTAGAGACAGGGTCTTGCTCTGGCCCAGGCTGGTCTTGAACCCATGAGTTCAGGCAATCCCCCTGCCTTGGCCTTCCCTTACTCTCTTTTTAATTATCCCATTTCAAATCCATGTCAGGTTTATTCCTGGCTATAGGTCAAAGCACAAACAATTTATTCTGTGGTTTGGAGGAAAGGGTCTGAGTCTGACAGGAGTGGAGGGGGAAAATACACAGGAAATATTATATAATGAAGCAGTGTTTCCAAACCTTTTTGGCCTCTAGGGACCTGTTTTTCCTGAAAGAAGACAATTTGTGCACAGACTTGGGGGTGGGGAAGATGGTTTCAGGATGATATAGCTGCATTACATCTCCTCCTCAGATCATCAGGCATTAGATTCTCATAAGGAGCTGCAACCGGGATCCCTCATTCGCGTAGGGTACAGTAGGGTTTGTGCACCCATGAGAATCTAACGCTGCCACTGATCTGACAGCAGGTGGGGCTCAGGCGGGGACGCCCGGGATGGGGAGCTGCTGTAAACACAGATGAAGCTGCTGTCACTCACCCACCACTCACCTCCCGCTGTGTGGCCTGGTTTGTAACAGAATTAGAGGATAAGGAGATGTGGTTATTGCTGAGGGAAAGACTGACAGCCCTAAACTCGGCTTCCATGCAGAAGGGGACTACACAGTCTCAGTCAAGGTTTGGACTTGAAGTTCCAGGCACTGTTACAGTAAGGGCAGAGATTATTATAACATGTGAACCCTCAGACCATTGTTCTGATGGACTGCTACCTCTTCCATTGTGATGGAAAAGAGGTACACGAAGGCCTTCTCTTCTCCATTCTTGGCCTACTAATGGCCATTCCTCTCCCTTGCTCAGCCCTAAGGAATGGACACCCTATCACAAAAGCACAAAATGGAATCCCACTCTAGAGAGCTTATGTAATACTAATGCCTCTAAGTCTCAGACAAAGTCAGGGGAACCCTCAGTAGTCAAGTACAGAAGGGGGTCACCGCTGGGAGGCAGATGTCTGTGAGGGACTGTCCCCCACATCACACCTCACAGAGGGTGTTGCCTCCATTCTGAAATCTGAGGTCACCTCGCGGTCCCCTCTGCTCAAACAGTGAAGGCCACCGATACACTAATTGTTGGATGTGCAAAAGGAAACAGTACATCACCAAACCCCTGTGTGCTCACATCGGGAAACAAGTGAGAAGGAGCCAGGGGAGAATGAGAATCACTGGTCTCAGACTGAGCTTAAGGAAGGGAAGCCACAGTCTGTTGGAGCATTCTCCAGATGCTCAGGAAGTTCCTGTGCTCCCTTATCTCCACCAAGAGGGAAAAAAAAACCCTCTCACTTGATTTTATAGACATGGAGAGTTAGGAGAAGAGCTATGCTAGCTCTCATTGAAAGGAACTACCTCCAAAAGTATCCACGCCAATCCCCTGGAACCTCATATGCTGTTGTACATGACAAAATATGAGACTAAGTTGTGGATCTTGGAAGAGAAGTGACATGGGGTTATGCACACTATGTGCAATCACGTGTACTCAGAGAGAGGCAGAGGGGATTTTGAAAGTCAGAGGAGAAAGCAGCGTGAAGGTGGAGAAGACAGAGAGAGAGAAAGAGAGAGATGTGGCCACAAGCCAAGGAATAAAGGACTGAAAAGCCCCCAGAAGCTGGAGAAGGCGAGGAAGCGTTCTACCCAGAGCCCAGGGGAAATGCTTCCCTGCCAACACCTTGCTTTCACACTTCTGGCATCCAGGACTGTGAGAGAATTCATTTCTGCTGATTTAAGCCACCTGGTTTGTGGTCATATGTTATGGTGGCTCGAGGACACGTTTTTCAAGAACTAAAATTTCAGTCCTTGAGGGCCCATTTAATGCCCTTCCGTTCACATCCCAAGGAACAAATATTCATCTTCAGCATTTTAGATTAAATAGTAATAAACATCCCAGGCTTTGGAGATTCATTCCTCAAAAGCTAATATATTTTTAGGTTGCACCAACATAATTTTTCCCCCAAGAACTGTTAGCATAGATTTCTGTTAGAAAGAAAAATGTTGAGGTGAAGGGATTTTTGGTCCTGACTCAAATATAGTGTTTTTGCAGCTGTTAAGTTCTGTATTATTTACAGTCATTCCAAACACAGACACAAATGTCAGGAGAAAAGATAGAGACCAATATGACTTCCTTAAGAAAAAAAGTGACCGAGAGAAAGAGAGAGGAGAAGAGGTACTTATGTATCAAGGAACAAAGTGTAGCTCTATTGAAGGTGCCTTATGGAGATTATGAACTGTAAATAACCACTCCATCATTCCGGGCCAGGAAAGACGGTTCTCTTGGGAAAAGTACTGAGGGGCAGCAATAGCCATTAGTGTCCTATCAGACGTGATTTACCTTTGGTATTACCAACGTGGCAATATGCACTAAGCTGGGGGCTTCGCTTCCAACATGCCAAAGTACATTCAGAGGTCAAAACTTGAGTTTTCTAAAATCAAAGTTGTAGGAGGAAAAATTTCTACAAAAGTAGTAAAGTCCCTTTGACTTCTACAGATTTCAGGAATTAAATCTTGCTGCATTCTACGATGGTACCACTTTGAAAATCACATTACCATCCTGCATCTCAGATTGATTTAAGGAAATTTTTCCTCCATAGCCCCTGATGCTTCCTCCAGGTGCCCACCAGGACAGGAGCAGTCAATAAAATAGGCTGGAAGGGAGAACAGGCTGCCGAAAGGTAATGGAATTGGTCACTATCCACTCTCAGTGAGAAGAAAGCCATGAAAAGTTGCACTGGCTCTCATACCAGATGTTGGGAAACAATTGGTGTGGAGCTGTGTTCTTAAATAAAAGTCAAAAGCAGGCTGTGTGTGTGGGGGGGCTCACACTTGCAATCCCAGCACTCTGGAAAGCTGAGGTGGGAGGATTATTTGAGGCCAGGAGTTTGAGACTAGCCTACAGATATCCATCTCTAACTAAAAATAGAAAAATTAACTGGGTGTGTTGGCATAAGCCTGTAATCCCAGATACCAGGGAGGTGGAGACAGGAGGATTGCTGGAGCCCAGGAGTTTTAGGTTCCTCTGAGCTAGGATGATGATGATGATGCCATTGCACTCCAGCCTGGGCAACAGAAAGAGACTGTCTCCAAAAACAAACAAACAAATATCAAAAGCAGGCCGAAAGGTATGTAACAATGTAGTTATTCCTTGACTTTCTTTTAAGTCAATCTTTTCTTCATCCTTTCTGAGTATCTGATTCTGTGGGTTAACAATGAACATGCTGCTTTAAGTGAAACTGCATTCTCTCCGCCTACTACTACTGGTAACAAATATTGGGTCTAATAAGTATGGTTTTAGGCTGATGGATACTTAGTTGTCACTCTGTCTATAACATTGAGCTTCCATTGATTCATAATGTCACTCAGTTTAAAGAAAGCACCTGCTGTCCGTTGACACTTGGCTGTCTCTCTCTGACTACATTATGGCCTTTAATTCTCCAAGCAGCCTGGTGAATCAACTCTCACCTGTTTTAAAGATGAATAATCTAAACTACAACATACAATTTAGAGATTTGAGTGACAGAACCAGTGTTTACAGCTGGGTGCAGTGGCTCATGCTTATAATCCCAACACTCTGGAAGGCTGAGGCAGGTGGATTGTCTGAGCTCACAGGTTCAAACCACCCTGAGCCAGAATGAGACCCCATATCTCAAAATAACCAGGCATTGTGGCAGGCGCCCTTAGTCCCACCTACTCGGGAGGCTGAGGCAAGACAATCATCGCTTATGCTCAAGAGCTTGAGGTTGCTGTGAGCTATGACACCACGGCATTCTACCAAGCGTGACAGAGTAAAATTCTGTCTCAAAAACAAACAAACAACAAAAAAGAACCAGGGTTTACAATCAGGTAATTAGTGTATAATAAATGGTGTTTACTAAATGGTCCCTAAAGTCCTTATTTCTATGTCTGAGGGTAGCAAACATCAACATCTTCCTCTAATCAAAGTATTCACAGCAGTAAAAGAGTCAAATGCAAATGAATCAATGGGGGACACTGAATATGAGGCACTATTCACCCATCTTAATGCTCTTTAGAAAGCTCTCAGAAAAGCAGGCTACAAGAGAAAAGGAGAGGAAAATAGGCTATGAAAACAAATACAGAGGAAATCCTAGCATTACCTTTTCCTGGTTGGTTATAATATTTTTCCCAATTACTTACTCCCTTTCCTATAAGAGGATAATAAATCTACTCCCATTGCCGTATAACTTGTAATATCCTCCTGTGTTAGGAATGTAATTCCACACTGTATTGTCAAGCTTTGCCATGGACATTCTTTAACCAATGATGTTGAGTAAATCATGGAGGGCCACATCCCTATTATTCTTTTCCTTGCTACCGAACTGGCGCGGCTCAGACAGAGACAGTACTTTATCTTCAATCTTGAAGTGAAGTGAGAAGGGATTTGATTTGGAACTTTATTACCGGCACCATGTAGCTGACCACATGAAAGTGATTGAGAAAAACTCATGGAATTATCTGTGACTGCAAATTTGAGGGTTGTTACCATAGCGTAGCTTATCACAAACTGAATGCTACAATGGAATATTGCTCTACTTTCTTTATTAATGTCCACACTATCAAATGATTATTACCTAAAATTCTTTATTTGGCCAAGCTAGCAACTAAATGTGAGGGTAGAATTAAGTCTTTTTTGGCATGCATTGACTCAAAATGTGTTTACCTCTGTAATATTCTGAAATAATATTCTGAAAAAAAATGAAAACAGTTTCATTCATTTAGTAAGAAATGTTGTTCTGAAAGAATTTTACCTTTCTTTTTTTTTTTTTGAGACACTGTCTCACTGTGTCACCCTCAGTGGAGTGCCATGGCATCATAGCTCATAGCAACCTCAAACTCTTAGCCTCAAGAATGCCTCTTGCCTCAACCTCCCAAGTATCTGGGACTACAGGCACCAGCCACAGCTCCAAGCTAGTTTCACTTTCTTTTTTTTTTTCAGTAGAAAAAGGATCTCATTCTTGCTTAGGCTGGTCTCAAACTCCTGAGCTTATGAACTTGAGGTTGCAGTGAGCCATGACATCACTCATGCCTATCATCCTAGCACTTTGGGAGGCCGAGGCAGGTGGATTGCCTGAGCTCACAAGTTTGAGACCAGTCTGAGCCAGAGCAAGACCTCATCTCTTAAAAATAGTTGGGCATTGTGGTGGGTTCCTGTATTCCCAGCTACCCGGGAGGCTCGGACAAGGGAATCACTTGAGCCTAAGAGTTTGAGGTTGCTGTGAGTTATGATGTTACAGCACTCTACCAATGGCGGCAGAGTGAGACTCTGTATCAAGAAAAAAACAATAAATATGTAAATAAATAAAAAGCTTTAATAATTCCATTACATGTTGTCATATATTTAAAAAGAAAATCTCCTGAGCTTACGCTATCCACCTGCGTCAGCCTCCCACAGTGCTAGGATTACAGGTGTCAGCCATCATGCTCAGCCTTGAATTTTACTTTTTCTTTTTTTGTAGAGACAGAGTCTCACTTTATCACCCTCGGTACAGTGCCGTGGCGTCACACAGCTCACAGCAACCTCCAACTCCTGGGCTTGGGCGATTCTCTTGCCTCAGCCTTCTGAGTAGCTGGGACTACAGGCGCCCGCCACAATGCCTGGCTATTTTTCTGTTTTGCAGTTTGGCCGAGGCTGGGTTTGAACCCGCCACCTTGGACATATGGGGCCGGCGCCCTACTGGATTAGCCACAGATGCCGCCCCTTGAATTTTACTTTTTAACTTTTAAATTACTGATTGGTATAGTAAACCATTCATGTTGACTTGATAAATTACTAAAACGAGTAATTCTGAAAGAAATGAAATAAATAAAATTTTTGGTTCCACAGAAATAAATGTGGTAAGAAATGTGACACAGTGATCAGTGAAAGACTTGCAGGTAAGAAACACAAAATAGTAGGAAAAAAATAAATTAATAGGAGTATAATTTCATAAAAATAAAAAAGCCATGTTAAAAAAATGCCTGCAATATACTCTTTCTTAAGAAGCTCCTGGAAAATATATTCCAAAAAATCAAGCAAATAATAAAGGGAAGGATAAAGTGGGATCCAGGGAAAGAGAGAATCTAATATAAAGATAAACAAAGGACATTACCAGGGTAATGATGAATGGAGATACTGAGGTGAGAACTGTATATAGTCACACAAGAGCAGGAAAGAAAACTCCAGGAGAGAGCTCTTCATGAATATGAAAGTGATAGCCTAATGCGTTAAACATGCTGGGTAGAGATTTATAGCACTGGATGAGATGCTCCAGTTTAATTATTGAGAAAAAACAAAAAGAAAAAAGAAAAATAAGCAAAAGATAAAAAATAAATAAATAAAATAAAATAATTATTAACTCCAGGAAATGAAAACATGTGGAGTAAAAGAAAAGTAATCATGGTTCAGCTGTAAAGAGATTTGACTCAGTCATAATTCTAAACAGCTATCTAACCAAATTACCATGCCAGTGTACTGAGAGAATGTGTGAACAAGAGGTTCCAGTGTGTAAATACTCGGTGGCAGGAGAGAGCAAAGAAAAGCTAATCTTTCATAGTAATGTGTTAACTGGGAATATCAAACACTGAAAAATTCAGAAGTGGAAATGCACATGTTTCTTAGAGATTATGTAGATAAAGAACATAGGTTACAAGTGTTGAAAGTGTCTGCCTTTAGGAATGGGAAAAAGAGAACATCTCACTGCTGTTTTTTGTTTTGTTTTGTTTTGTTTTGTTTTGTTTTGTTTTGTTTTCTTCTTTTTTTTTTTTTTTTTGAGACAGAGCCTCAAGCCGTCACCCTGGATAGAGTGCCATGGCATCACAGCTCATAGCAACCTCCAATTCCTGGGCTCAAGCGAGTCTCTTGCCTCC
>CAUYRH010063512.1:0-48412 GCA_963574655.1 Perodicticus potto | reverse complement strand
AGCTGAAATTCTACCAAACCTTTACTTCCATCACATTAATAGATAACATAGCTGAAAAATTAACAAATACCTTTTCTTCCTCCACACAGATTCCAGGATATTTAAATGAGATTTCCTCTGCTTTTAGAAATAGTCAAAATTTCCAAACTTTTTTTCACTTTAAAGGTTAGATCTCCAAATGGGGGGGGGGGGTGAGATGGGATCATACATACACACACACACTCACGCACACATTCACCCCCTTCCCTAGCAGGTGGAGGGAATGGAGGCTTGAGTAAATTATTTATGACATTTGGCATAATTAATATGCACTGTAATCTTAAAATGACCACAGAAGGGTAAGAGGTAACAGAAATAGCAAAAAATGACACTAAAATTCAAGTGATCCAAAAGAGGACAGAAAAAAGTGGAAAGAGGAACAAGAAAACAGAAAAGACAAATAGAAAACAATTTAATGGCAGACTTAAACCAACCACATAATAAATACATTAAATACAAACACTCCATGAAAAAATAGAGGCTGTTAAAAGCAAGACTCAACTATACATCTCAGATAATTTTAAGTAAACAGAAAAAGATATGCCATGCAAAAATACAAAATAGGAGGGCTCGGATAGCTATATTAATGTCATATAACATAGGTGTGAAGACAAGAAATAAGGTGGGACATTTCATAATAATAGAGCTCAAAATATAGAAAGCAAGAAACTGAGATAATAGAAGGGGGATAATGACATAATCACAGAAAATTTTAAAACTTCTTACTCAGCAATTAGTAGAACAAAAAAGCAAAATTCAGTAACCATATGGACGATCAGAACAACCCCATGAACCAATCTGATCTGATGGTTTTGGTGTTTGTTTTTGTTTTTTGAGCAGAAAGACTTGGAGGACAAAGGGTGGGAAAGGAGGCTTCTGTTTCTCATTATTTACCTTTTTGGTACTCAGACTTATTAAACTGTACATGTGTACTATTTGATTTTTAAAAATATAATGATTAAAGAAAATTTGACTACCAGCTGAATACAATGAAAGTTAACTGAGCTGTGGAATCTGCATAATCAGCTGGGTTCACTCAGTGGCTAAGAGACTACCAAATTCTTACACTATACCATCCATGCTCCCTGTTGTCATCATGAATAAAAGAAAGTGAGCTATAATGAAAATTCTACTTCCCAGGATCTTTGAAGTATTTTAACCTAGTTGATACGTTTATAGACACACAATAAAATTTTTCTTCCAAGCTTTGTTGCATGCCCTTGAACAGAACCTCGCTCAAACAGTCTTCTATGAAATGAGAGCCTTGAAGAAAATGATCACTAAAGACTCCACTACTTCCAAAGCATTTGGAAATAGTTTAGTTTTCTTCTTTCCATGGGTAGACCAAAATTAGTAACATTATCATATTAAAAGATACTTTTACATAATAAACTCATTATCATATTAAAAGATTCTTTTACCTACTAACTCCAGCTTATTTCCTTATTCTCCCAGCCTCTGCCCAAACAGTACAATTTCTTTACATTATGAGTAACTCTGGAGAAACATCACACAAAAAGTGAACCACAGTGCATTCCCGAACTTTTAAAATACTATATTGTTCATGTTCAAACAAATCTTAAAAGCATGCAAGTCAAAACTTTGAAATAATCTGATAGTCAATCTTAAACTACTGCAGCATTTCCCAACTTGCATTTGGCATGTCTTTAACAAGAATTTTACCCACACCTTAATTCCAGCTAAGTGATCAAACTTCTGAAAGAAATCATAACAACATGGCCTGGAAACAGACATAATGATGATTTACAATCACATGATAGAGGTAGGCTACCCTTAATTATGATAATCTTGTTAGTAAATTTACATTCAATAAACATCAGAAAAATTATTCCATACTATTTCATAGCTACTTAAGCTCAAGTCAGGCCTACATATATTATTAATATACATAAAATTAAACAATGTTTTAGAATGTAGGGCAGATATTAAGGAAAGACTAAAAAGAAAATAGTTGCTAAATAATCAATGTAAAACAGATGAGGAAAATGAAAGCAATACCCCCAACTGCACAGTTAATGAACGCAGTAAGACCACCACATTATGGTTTCATGGAACAATTCTACGGGACAATATTCAGAGAGAGAATGAAAAGAGATTCAGCAGTACATGCTAAGCTAGAAAGGAATGCAAAAAACCACTACCACCTTAAAAAGCCGAAATCTAACAGCAATGATGAAACAAATATAAAAATAAGAATAAAATGACACAAGCAAGGTTTTGAGTCTATAGCACCAGTCTTGACCATCTTGATGGTCAAACACCATCATTCATTCATTCATTCTTATCAAATACTTACTGAGAGCCTACCACATCCCAGGTACAAAAAGATAGAGCAATGAACAAAAGTCGCACTACCCTCACCAGCCTCACATTCAGAAAGGCGAAGGGAGGTATGAAATAAACAAACAAAATGTTTGGAATAAAGGTGATGATAAGAACTAGGAATAAAAACTGAACTAGGGAATGAAGACAGAGAACACTGTGAAGGAGGTATAATGATTTTAAACAGGATAGTCAAGAATGGCAGTGATGAGGTGACTACTCAAACAGAATGAAGATTCCACAAACTTGAGAAACATTTCTCTGCCAGTCTCAAAGGGAGTTTTTATACTCTATTCCACTACTTACTCCTCTCCACCCCAATTCTAGTAACAGATTGCGCCTGCCTGATTACCAGTACACATAAGGAATGCAAAACAACCTAACCACATTGCTAAGGATTTATATAAAGACCGGGTAAAATAAATAATTAATTTCCCAGAGGTATCATCAGCAGGCCCAAACTTCAGGAGCATATTAGGTACACTCCTTTATCATCTACATACGGGTGGGCAAAATGTAGCCAGCAGGCCAAATCCAGCCCACTGCCTGTTTCTGCAAATCAAGTTTTATTGGAACACAGCCGAATTCATTTGTTTTCTCATTTGGTATGGATACTGCTATCCTATAGTGACAGGTTTAAGTACCTGACACAGAGACCACATTGGCTACAAAGCCTAAAATATTTAGAGTATTTACAGACGTCTTTAAAGTTGACTAACCTCTGGTCTAGATCATTGCCACCATTACCACACCCATGGAGCCACTGCTTTCAGGGCCACTTTATGAGCATTTCATCACTGAAGTCACAGAAGAACCCTACACAGGAGGGTACTCTCATTGGGTTTTAACACTACATGATCATTGTCTCAACATTCTTAATAATTTTATCTTTGAAAATGCGTTTTATAAGTGAACTCCAACTGGAATCCAAGGAAGCATGTGGGAGGGACTTGGAGCAATCTACCTCACAGGAAGAGTTTTCAGTCAGTTGAACCCTCTGGCTCAGCTCGACCTCCTCATTCTTACATTGTGACTGGGGACAAAAGCAAGGCAATGGCTATGCCCATCCCAGACAAGGATGATCAACATTCAGTGGGCAAACCAGAAGGGCGGCTTGCCTATTGCTGATTCAGGTAATAAGCATGTGTTGGCATGAGGACTGCAATTCCCTTGGCTCTGTGGCCTGTAGAAAGGGGAGGCCTATAGAAAAGGGAGATTATCTCCTCACCCTAGCCCAGAGCGCCACATTTTAATTTGGCATTGGGCCCTGAAAATTATGTGACAAAACCTAACTACTTTTCTTGAAACAAAAATTATAAACAGGAATTATAAATGAGAGTTCTAGTCTTCCATGAAATCCAGCATGCAATCTATTTCCATGTTTTGTTCCATTCTACTCTAAGCCCTCCCTTTTACCTTTTTGGAGTCACACAGCTTTCTTCCTATTTCTTAAATGAAAAAACTCATTTCTACTATGGGCCCATATAGCACTTGCAATACTTATTAACTAGAACTAGATCTTCATTTTGCAACAAAGTCTCAGCCTAACTGTCATACTCTGAGTGGATGGAATTCCCTTACCAACCTGACCCTATCTACTACTTAGTAGTGGTCAGACTGACTGCTGTGAGATCTCCCTAAAACTGGCCACCATCAATTTATTCCCTCCATGTATGTGCATGCCTCTCCCCCACCGAGTTTATTTCCTCTCCCTTTAAATCTGGGCTGGCCTTATGACTGTTCTGACCAATAAGATGCAGCAGATATCACATTCTGAACTTCTAAGCCTGGGTCTTAAGAAGAAAGGCAGCTTCCTCTTCTGTCCATGCTGTGAGAAGCCAAGGTCATCTTGACTGGGAACACAGAAGAGATCTGAAATGCTCTAGTCAACAGTGCCTGCTGAGCTCCCAGAAAAAGTCAACATGAACTGCCAGCCAAGTGTATGAGCCATCTTATAAGTCCCAACCCACTTGAGTCCCCCACAATGACTGCAGCCCCAGCTAACATCACATGGAGTAGAAAAACCACTCTGCTGATCACAGCCAACCCAAGGAAACCTCAAAGATAACAAAAGGCTGTGTTTATAGAGTAATTTATTATACTGCAAGATAAAACTATACCAACCAGCTCCCTCACAGCTAGTCTATTGTTTAACTTCTGCGTTTTATGTTTCTCATCTGCAAAAACGAGAAAATGAGGATAATGGCATTATCTACTTCAAAAACGCATTCTAAGAATTAAACGAGCTAATATGTATACAGCACTTAACAGAGTTCTCAGCATACTACTGACAGAATGTAAGTAACTGCTATTTTATCACAGCTAATTCACAAATGATAAAATTTATTATTTGTTCCATCAATCTCCTTTTTTTCCTTCAAAGCACTTATTATTACCTGAAATGATTCTTATTTTTCTGCCTCTCCTCTGCCAAACTATGAGCCATGAGGCAAGAACTTAACTGTCTTATTCATTATTTATTCTTTTTTTTTACCTCCACCCAAGTATGAGCTGTGAGACAAGAACTTAACTGTCTTATTCATTAACATCTAAAACAGAATTTTAGCACCTATCACAGAATAAAACAGAAGCAGACAAAGATACTTCATAAATTATCATATATTGTGTTACAAGGTCTTTGTTTTCATTAATAATGATACCTGAAAAAATGCTCCCATATCTTTTCTTAAACATAAATATCTTAAGCATAAACCTGACTCAAAACATAAAATAAGCTGCAAACTATCTACAATATGCAATTTTCATAATATAATTCTAATGCATTTACTTATTATTACACACATATTACTCTTTACTAGATCATATTCTGCTCAAATATGGCCAACCATTCTTAACTTTTTTTCAGTGGTGCTGAAGTAGTATTTGGATAATCTTTTTTTAATAAGCTAAACTCAACTAAATCAATGACACATTTACAATTAGTATCAAGATCTGCACAGAAATAGCAAGAAACTATAATCTGAGGTCTGTTTAAAAACAAATTACCCTTGTAACACAATTTAACATAACATGGTCTCTTCGAGGCATGTACAACTAGGTATATAACATATCTGAGTGTCAGCATACAACTTGGTTACATACCACTCGGTATATAATATATTTGAGTATTAATTTTCTTCATTGCAGTTTTTTAAAATATTATTCACAACATGAAACAAAGACATCCACAGAACCCTGAAGCACATTTGAGGAAAACTTCTCAAAGGGAAAAAGATAATTAAGTATAACAAGTTATTTAATACTGTGATTCTTAACTTTTTCTCTGCCTTGATGCAGATGACAGAGACAAGAAACTCTCCCTGCCTCCCTCTTACAACTACAGAACCATGGAGATTTTACATCTAAGAACAGGATTTTATGAGGCAAACAGACCAGAAAGTAGTAGTACAGAACTTTTAGTAAGAAATAAACACATGTAAAGTCAGAGAAATAAGAGAAAATATATTACAGTTGAGGAACTAATGAGACTAGACTCCAGCAATCAGTGCCTAAAAATTAAGACAACAAGATTGATGAGATACGACACATTGTACAGCTATGGAAGGTGTTTCAAGGAATTTGTAGGCTAAGAACAGGAATTTTCAACTCAAAACTTCAAAAGACCCATTACAATGATTAAAATTAAAAAGAATGACAGCATAATTGTAGAACAAAACTTTCATACATTGATGGTAGGAGTGTATAATGGTAGAACTACTTTGGGAAAAAAAATCTAGAAGTTTCTTATAAAATTAAACATATACCTACCCTTTTACTCAGTTAATTCCACTCAAGAAACATAAAAACGTATGTCCACAAAAAATCTATACAGGAATATTTATAACAGCTTTATTCATAATAGCCCCAAACTGGAAAATACCCAAATATTCAGCAACAGAGCAAGGGATAAACACTGAAATATATTCGTATAATTTATACCATGAAAAATTATTCCACAAAAAATGGACGAGCCGGCTCGGTGCCTGTGGCTCAAGGGGCTAAAGCACCAGCCACGTACACCTGAGCTGGCGGGTTCGAATCCAACCCAGGCCTGCCAAACAACAATGACAGCTGCAACCAAAAAAATGGCCAGGCGTTGTGGTGGGTGCCTGTAGTCCCAGCTACTTGGGAGCTGGAGGCAGGAGACTCGCTTGACCCCAGAAGTTGGAGGTTGCTATGAGCTGTGATGCCACAGAACTCTATCCAGGGTGAGAGCTTGAGGGTCTGTCTCAAAAAAAAAAAAAAAAAAATGGATGAGCTACAAATAGAAATAAGAACATAGATCAAGGTAAACAGCTTCATACTGAATAAAAGAAGCTTTACAGACTATAAACTATATGGTTCTAGAATAGGCAAAATTAGGTAATTAGAAGTGAAAAAGTCAGAATAGTCATCTGTGGAGTAAAAACTGGTAAGGATAATAAAGGAAGTTTCTAGGGGGATGGTAACCTTCAGTATCAGGTCAGTAACCTTGATCTGTCAAGGACAACGATACAGGCTGAATGTCTTTGTCTCCTCAAAATTCATATATTGAAATCCTAATCTCCAAATAGATGATATTTGAAGGTGGGGGCTATTGGAAATATTAGGTTTAGATTAGGTCTGATGGTGGAGTCCCAATGACTGGAGGAGTGTCTTTATAAGTAGGAGAGAGACCAGAACTTTCCCTCCACCTCTGAGGGCACAAAGTCGCCATCTACAAGCCAGGAAAAGAGCCCATAATGGGGAACCTTGATATTGAATTTTCCAGCCTCAAATACTGTGAAAAACTAATTCCAGTTAAGCCATCCAGTCTACAGTACTCTGTTAAGCAGTCCAAGCATACCAAGACAGACAGAATGGTAAATATCAGGTTCTATCTCATTTTAGTTATATTAGATTTAAAGATGGGGATACATTGGATACATTCTGAGAAATGCTTTGTTAGGTGATTTAATCATAGTGCAAACTTCATAGAGTGTACTTAACACAAAGCTAGATGGCATATCTAAGCTATATGGTACAGCTTATTACTCCTAGAAGAAAAACTTGTACTCAATACCGTAGGCAACTCTAACACAACGGCATTTGTGTATCCAAGCACAGATAATCTTAAGGGACCACTGTCATACATGCACTCCCTCCATGATATGACATCTCTCAATAAACAAAATGTTGCATCATTATGCAGGGCATGGGTGTACTCAACGCTAACTTTACAAATAAAGGGGCATGACTGTGTGGCAATAAAACTTTATATATAGGAATAAAAAAATAAGATGGATTAACAGATATATACTAATATAAAAATAACAAACTGCAGACCCTACAACTTACAGGGATTAAACTGTTTAATTTTTTTCAACTTTTCTATATATTTGGAAGTTTTAATATTAAATCTTATTATATGTTGGAGGCAAATTCATTAAGAGTTCACTGAAGGTTTTTGAGCAAAAAAATACAAACAAACAAATTTATATAATTGAGTATCCCTTATCCAAAATGCTTAAGATCAGAAGTGTTTTAGATTTTAGACTTATTTCAATTTTTTTCATATTTTGGAATATCTGCACATACATAATGAAGTATTTTGGGAACAGGACCCAAGTCTAAATAAAACATCCATTTATGTTTTATGCATACTTTATATACGTAGCCTGAAGGTAATTTTATGTAATATCTTTAATAATTTCGTGCATGAAGCAAAGTTTGTGTTGAGTACTTAACATGCTAATTACTTTCTTGTGGCATCACGTGATACTCAAGAAATTTCAGATTTGGGGGCACTCTGAATTTCAGGCTACGGATACTCAATATGTACTCCACAAATATGATACATGTCAGCTGAAGGATGGTCAGGTGAAGGAAGAAAGTAATAAGTAGACTGGTATAATATTCCATACCATGGAAAACATCAATATTTGGATTAGGTACCAAAAAAGAAAAAAAGTCAGAGAAATTCAAGACAAGTAAAGGAGAATTAGAAAGTTTCTTGGTTTCAGGAACAAAGAAAATTTCAAGGAGGAAGTCAGTATTCATAAAACAGAAATCAAGCAACACGAGAACTGAAAAGTATCTATTAGATTATTGTGTAACCTTGATTATGTAAAAGAAGTGTGCTAAGAATATAAACCAGATACAGTATGCTGATAAATTCAGAAGAAACCAGATCAGGGCAATCAGGGTGGCCAAGAGAAGAAGATGGTAACTAGAAAGCAACTTAAGGTAAACGCCTGCAATGCTTCTTTAAAAATGGAAAATGAAGTGACTGCACCTAAAAATCACCATATCTTATCTCATCCAGAACATATACTATTGGGTGAGGCAGTCGGCCAGAGGCCCGAAAGTTCCTGTGCATTCTTGCTGAATGTGCCAGTCTGCAAAGCTTTCCATTTCCTGATACTAAGCTGTTTGTTGCAATAAGTTACATAGGCAACAAAGAAGATCAAGACAACAGCCAGTACGTAATGGCCATCTCAGGAAAAGTGATCTAGCTTATTTGCTGCTTACTTTTAAAAATTAAAAAAAGAAAAAAGAAAAGACACAAACCCACTGCATGTATCCTTGTAGACACCCAACGTACAGAACTTGGTAGCAAGAAAAATCTAAACAAATACTCTGACATTCGTGATGTTTGCTGTGTCATGAGTAATAATGTTATTTGTCTCTGACCTGGGTGTATCCTGCTTTCTGTCCGTAACCATGAAACATTAACAAACCTACTAGGTTGTAAAAAGACTACTTATCATGTACTAGTCTCTGTATGTTTTACTTAAATAACATTAATTAACTCTCAAAATCCTTATGAGGTAAGTACTAATATGAGTAAACTTAGGCTTTAAAATGCAAAGTAACTAAACCAAGGTAAAATCATGTGCAAACAATACAACCTAGATAAAAGCCTAGATGATTTTAAAAGTATTTTTTTACCCATTAATAGTCAAGCCTCCTTCCCAGCTGATTTAACACAGGCAACTCTAATTCTCTGGATACAAAAGCACAGTACCCAGATCTTCACAGAATGAATACATCAAATTATGTTCCACAGAAAGCGAATAGTTTAGAAATGTTAATATAATCTTAAAATTTTAAAAACAAAGAGCAAAACAAACAAAAAAACCTGTAGTCAAAAATTAGGAAAATCTACGCTGAAAACATCCAAACTATTTTTTATTGCAGAATTTCTCATGGCTTTTAAAATGCTAATATGTTTCAGCATGTTTAGATATGTTCTAAATCTTCCAAGAACGCTTATCATCATTCTGGAATATAGTTTTTGAAGTTACTGCTACAATCAACACTGCCAATTTGACCTGTACACAGAATAGACTTTAAGGCTTAATAGTCAGCTCATCACAGGTATATAATCCTTTAAAATAGAGAACATCAAAGTTAGAATGTGCTCTAACAGCTACAAGCCAAGTCATCCTCTTTGGAGTTTGGCAACATCGCTCATTTCCTACCAAACAAAAAACTGAATTTCCCATAACACAATGAAATTATGTGCCATATCTGGCTTTTTCTGAAATTAGAAGAGTAAACAGCCAAGACTTTTGGCGACTATACTTTGTTATCCACTGGTTTGCTTTCACACTTTGGGCCCTTTTAACAAAAGAAGGGAAGAGATCACAGAAAGAACAGTCTCCAGATAAAACTTGTGTATTGGCTAGTGGTAGTTAAGTCATTCTGATGGTCCTCGGCATCACTGCTAACTTTCCAAAATTCCAGACCTGTATTTTAACTGTTTAAATAAGCAATAAAGTAACATCACATGCTACATCACCCCTGAGTATACCTACCCATCCCCTTACTCAGTCATCCCTTAACATTAAACAACTGAAATTGTTTATTGCTTTACTATATTAATCATCTCACTGTGTCCTAAAAACTGAACTAAGGGAAGCCACAAAATGCTAATGATTGGTATTCAACATATGAGCCAGACCTACAGATTGATCCCTAGCTTAAAAAGTCTACTAGAAATGTCAATTCAGATGCTTCTCTGGCATATACTTAGATACAGAGTTATTAACCAGGCCATTTTCAACAAAACCAAGCATTGGATAGATGAAATCACTGTGTAATTACATATTTAAACTGTACTAAGATTCTCTAACACTTTGCCTTATGAGGAAAACAAACTGATGTCCTATCTACTTGAAGGGGGTAGAACTGATGTACTTGAACTGATGTCCTATCTACTTTAGAAAGACTAGCAGGTAGTATCTTGAAAACTAACTTTTGCCCTCTACTCTCAAGGAATACTTTGACCCATTCAAAGTCTACGTAGGACAGATCTTCAGTTTGAAAAAAGAATAAAATATGTACGCTTATTTTGAAAGGAGTTTGCAGAGAAAGAAAATATTTTAAAAGTGAGAGAGCAAATTTCAGTATTTTGTTACCAGAAATTTAAAAAATAAGTCTTAACTAGTCATAACTATTGAAAGCAAACAATATATAAAATTGTTTTAAGGCATAGCTACATCACATAAAAATACTTTGAATAATGATGTGTATGAGAACACAGTAGATTCAGATAAGCAAAAATAGCCAAAGAAAAAATTCAAATCACCTCATCCATTAAGGAAACAAATAAAAATAGGAAAGATCAGAAAAAGGAAACAAATCCCAGTGCTAATATTATTCAATATTTATCTATAAACATTTACAAAAATAAAAATGCCTTAAAAAATCAAGCTTTCCACACTGACAAAAACAGTATTTTCTAAGAATTCTGGGGGAGGGGGAGAGATACAATTTCAGAGGGTTCAGAATATGGAGCATGTAGAAGTTTCGCAAAATGTAAATCAGTTGAAATGGAAGCATCACAAGCTTTTATATTAGAAAAATGCAACATTCCCATACATTGGGATCTCATCTTACAGTGTTCTTCATACTTGTCAGAATGTACTTATTAATATAAATTCTTAGTTCACAACTAAGTATTACATCTCCAAATAGATTCGAAAGGTGAAATCTAGGACTAACATTATCTAAATGTGTAAAATTTTACTAACTATAAACTGTAACACCAGCAGTACATCTCAATGCTTTTCTCTTCTCTCTTGGTAAACAGAATTAACTAAATGATCATAGGAAAGTTTACAGAATAACACGCTGCAAAGGAACAGTCAACTACTGCTTGAGTACGTTTTTAACTAGGGTTTACAAATAAGAATCTCCAATGACACCACCAGAGTACACAAAGGAAAAAATACATATTAGAAAAGGTGGCACTGAAAATCAAAGGAACACCTCACTCATGCCTACATACAGTTACCAAGGTGTATAGGGTTGAGCTGGAACCTTATATTTAATGAAAAATAATTTTTCAAACAAGATTAGAGTTTTTTTCTTAATAAAACTTCCTGTTTCTCTTCTCCCCCCCCCAAAAAAAAATACGTGGCAAAAAGAGAATATAGTCACTTTTAATAATAACATAAAGGAAAAGGACAAAATGACAAGGTTAATTAGAGTAGACAAACAAGATCAGCATTACAGATACTCATTCTCTATACTTCCACAATTCCTAACTCACATTTTTCCCAAATCCACATCCCACCCCCACGTAGTCCTTACGCCTCCTCCTCCCACCCACCTGCCCACCCACCCCATTGATGACGGCGGTCACCTTCCAGGCAGGTACGTGAACTCAGCCCCATTTCCAGGAGACTATCGGCCAGAGTGTCTCAGGAGTGACTGAGTCAGGAAATAAGAAAATGGCAAAGTGAGAAATAAAGGCAGATGTAAGTTTTAAGGTGTGCTGGAGAAGGGTGTCTTATTAAAGGGGGTTACAGAAGCTGGGCGACCTGGGGCGGGACAGAAGGGTCTCAAAGAAGTCCTAACAGAGGTCCACAAGAAAGGCGTGGGTGAAGCCTCGGATCCCAAGAGCACGTCCCCCCGGGAAAGACCCGAGGGAAGGGACTCTCGGGGCCCCGGCGGGAGGCAGACCCGGGTCCCAGGAGGCACAGGAGGCCGGGAACTCACCACCTGGTAGCGGCCAGTCCCGGGCTGGTGATGATCCATCCTGCCCGGCTGGAGATCCGGCTTCCGAGCGAGCGAGTCCCCACGGCACTCCGCTCCCTGGGCCACCCCCGTCGACAACGACGTCGTTGCCGCAGCGCCCCTTCCGCCTGGGGTTCTGCCGCCGCGGTCGCCCGGCGGGGCCGCTTCACTTCCTGTCGCTCCCGCGGCAGCCGCGAAGAGCTCGGCGTCGGCCGCAGCTCGGCGGAGCAGCTCCGGGCCGCCGCGCGCGCTACTGAGCATGCTCGGAGCGGCCGCGCAGACTCGCTGGGCGCCGGTGGTTGGTCCGCGCCGCGGTCGGGAGGTCGTGTCTGGGTGGAAGGAGAGGGGAAAAGTAAGGCAAATCCGGGAGAGTTCTGATGTCAACCTGTCCCGAGAGGGGCGGTGGCAAAAGGACGTGGGTGGGGGAGTGAAAAGGACCGTCCTGGATTGGTCTTTTCTTTGTGCACGGGTGTGGGGCAGACACAAGCGAGCGTAATCACTCCACTTGGGGACAGATGCTGAGGAGCGAGGAGACGCATTCCGAGGGCACCTGAGCGCAGGTCGCCCATTCTCCTTACCCTTCCTTTTCTTACTCATCCAGCCTGGGACATCTCAAGGAAATTCGAGGACATTCCTAGAACGTTCATTCAAAAATCATTAATGGGGTAAGGGATTTTTTTAAAGATTTGTTTTTAGAGCAGTTTTAAGTTCACAGCAAAAATGAGAGGAAGGTGTATATGCCCTGCGCCCCTAGGTATGTGTAGCCTTCCCGGTTATCAACAACCCCCATTAGTGTGGTACCTTTGTTAAGACTGAAACCACATTGATACATCATTACCATCCAAAGTCCATAGTTCACATAGAAATGGTTCACTCTCTTCTTGGCGTTGTACTTTGTACGGGTTTGGACAAATGTGTAATGACATGTATCCACCTGTAAGCATTATACAGAGTATTTTTACTTTCAAAACTTCCTCTGGGATATTTTTTTTTATTTTAGAGCTCAGGGTCTCAGTATGTTGCCTAGGCTGCAGTGCAGATTTTCTTCACAGGCGCATTCATAGTGCAGTAAGTACATCCTTGAACTTCTCAGTTCAAGCAATCCACTTGCCTCCGCCTTGCAAGTAGCTGGAACAAAAGGTGCCAGCCCTGTAGGTGATTTTTTTAATCTTGTTTTTCCCTTTTTGGCAGTGAGAAATTTAAGAATTCAATGTATTCTTCAGAAATATGTCTCTCAAGAAAAGTGACTTCAAGTGTTCTAGGTTACTGGAAGAATAGAAGAAAATAATCAAATGAGATAGGACTATTTTTACGATAATACTCAAATCAGTAATTCCAAAGGGTTTAATAGTAAGGAATTACTTTGGAACATTTTAATGCTCAATGTCTGGTTAACTACACATAACCTACTGTACGTGTTTCTTGGACAGGGCACAAAGTATGTCTCTCCAGCGTGTATACAAGAGTATGATAGAGTTGTGCAAGTAACTTGTAAACCACAAACCTGTTTTCTACCCTGAAAACTATAATCCCACATGATCAGGTCTAGCTATCTGATTTAAGATAACTGATGCCTTTTCCCTAAGTGATTGTACAGTGGAGTCCCTGAAGGGAAGGAAAAGGAACTAGAGTCCCATTCGCTTTACTTCCCTCATGAATGTTCAGAGTAGAGTCTTGGAATAAAGAGGCCACTGGATGAACCTGATCAGCTGGTTAAAATAGCAAGATGCAATCAAGATGGAAACTCGTTCAAAGATCATCACCCAAACAATTTAAGCCTTCCTGATAGTTCTTCTCAAAACATTCATCAGGCTCTTCCTGTTTTTGCTGTCTTGACATTTCTAGTGACAGAGCACTTACTTTGGCTAACAAGAGATAATGATATCTCATACCTAAGTTTTTTTTTTTACTTAAGTCTTTAACAACTTGCCTTGTTATGATCTTACTTAATGTATTTTTGATTCTAAGGCAATAGGAATATCTCATTCTATTAGCTTTATTTGTGCAAGCACTCACCGTCACAATTTCACCCAAATGATATTGACTCTCAATGATCAAAACAATAGCCAATGTCAGCAAAAGGAAATTAAATTCCTGTATCTCTGATGATCTATAAGATTCATTTAGAACTTAATTTTACATGCACATATGTTTTCATTAATCATTTACATATTCCTTTGTTTCTCAAATAGACTGCTACTTAGAGCAGGGACCATTATTTTACACTCACAACAACAACTAAGAGCATAATGGTGAAAACCAAAAGACCTGCCCAAAAGCAGACATCCTGAATCCTGCTAGACTAACTGATTCTTTCAATTTTACCCTCCTCCCAAATTCTGTAACTATTTTGCTAATCTACCAGAGCAAGTAAGTGACAAAATTCAACAGAAAAGCTTATTTGTAATGAATAAGAGGAAGAAAAAGAGAGAAAAGAGAAGTAGAAGAACAGCTTACAAGTATTAAGTCCTTCCTAAGCCAGGGATCGTGCATGTAGTGTTTCATCCTCACCACAACTCCATAATATGGTTACAGCTGTAATCCTAGGTTAACAGATGAGAAAATTAAGGCACAGAGAGCTCAGCAAATCACTAGTAGTTGGTAACTACTGGTAACAGACATCAGACCCCTCCCACATTAAGTACTATCCAATAATACGCCCTTAAAAAAGAAAAGGGCCCTGTCTCTTTACCCTCTATAGCTACCACCACTGTGAAATTTGTGCAGAAGACATAAAAAGATAGTGATGCGTCACAAAAACAACAATCTGACTTCCCTAAATCTCACCTTCTTGATCTATATAAAATAGTGATTCTTACTATCCCCCAAAGAGCCACTCTGAGCTCTTTCTACCTATTTTAAAACTAAGCCTAGGTGACCTACAGTGGACCAACGCAAGCAGAGGCACCAAGTTGTTCCATTAGGAGCGACATATTTGGGTTGAAATGGAAATAGCACTATTCTTTACCCTTTTAGAAACCTTAAGAAACAACCAATATTTTCAATCCCTGATATTTTGGTCCCAGCTCAAGTTATCTAAAGAATTGATGGTGATGTGACACTATGAATTACCTCAAGTAGAATTGTGGAATTCTAGTGCACTTCACTAACACCCCTTGTTCTGGGCAGTTTTCATCCCTAAATACACAGCCAACAAAAATTTTGCAAGTGCAATTCTGCAGTATGGGAAAGAAATGAAGATTAGCTGTCTAGAAGGCCCTTCAAGAAAGTACTCTGCCCAGCTGCAAAGTATGTGGCTAGCAAAAACTTCCAGCTATTACCTTTGTGAGGATCCCCCAGAGCTTTCAACCTGAGCTGCTGATATTTTCTGGGTGGCACCCAGCCATTGACTGAGCAAGGTAGTAGTGTAAAGCTCTGGCTGTTTTTGTCGAGAGCCCTTTCAGGAGTAAATGTTTCTTCAGAACTCCCTGCTTTGACTCAGAGACTGTCAGGTCTACATCATGTTGTGACTGTTCCCCCTGCCCAATCCTTCCCTGTTACTCCCTAATGAATCTCTTGCACTTACTACTTTATATTAGGAATCATCTGCATCCTGATGAACCTGATCTAGGCAAATACCAAGATGTAAAGTGGTAGAACCCTGTTAATATTATCAAAATTGTGTACAATGATTACAACTGTCATTTTATGTGGTTCATGTTTCATATTCAGAATAATTCTCAGCACTCTCTGAGGTTAGCTCTTTCTCATGTAGATGTAATGTATCTATAGCCTTTCTGCTAAGAATAACTTTGATGTTATTCTGTAGAGTGATGCTATCACATCATTGAAACCTTCTTGCCTGGAACATACTTCCTATTGCAAACCCCTCCCCCTTTCCCAGAAGCAGAGCAATTTCTGTCATAGGTAAACTGCTTAACATGCACCATCCTCTCTTGTTACGTCCAATCAGGTACACTGTGTTGCATAAACATATGTAAGATTCTTTATCGACATTCTCTCCAGTTAAAAAGCTACACAGGCCTAAATCACAGGTTGGCATATGTTCCAAATTTCCCTTACTTCTTCAGTAACTTTTAGTTTTTTATCGCTTGCTGTGCAACATAGAACTGCTCCTCACAGGAGCTACTTATGGTTAGTGTGATCTCAATAAATAATTGCATTTGCAATATTATGTGTGACTTTTGTATATTTACCTGGAGAGTGACTGAAAAGAGTTAAGATTACATTCTCTATTTGAAAATATCTATCTCTACCTAGTAAAAATCTGCTAGCCATCATTTTCTGAATACTAAATTCTAAAGCATATTTTACAGAATACAAGAAACAATCATTTTTCACTTTAATAAATGAAAATTAGCATGATAATTAGTTTTATCTTTGTTACAATGTATGGATATTTTCATCAGTTTGTAGCTTACACTTCAGTTTAGCTTCAAATGGTGTTCCTTATTTAACTGGTTCTGAGATTCTTGGCTTCTATTCAGCAATGTAATTTTAGAGAGGAAGTCTAAAGTGAGCAATTTGACAATTATCTATTTCCTTTCCTCTCTTTATTCTTGTCCAGTATGTTGGAAAAATCTAAAATAGAGTAAGTGTTTTTATTAGCCAGGTTTCAACTAGGGACAGAATCAGGAGAAGATACATGCTAAGAAGTTTATTGCGGGGAATGGGCTTGCACAGTTGTGGGAGCTGGCTAGGCAAGTCAGGCATCCAAAGCAGAGGCCACTGGAACCACAGGGCAGGAGCTGAGGCTGCTGTCTAGAGGCAGAATTTCTTCCTCAGGGAAGCCTCAATTCTGCTCTTAATTACTTTTAAGTGATTGAATCAGGCCCACCCAGATTATTTGGAGGGTAATCTTCTTTACTTAAAAGTCAACTCACTTTGGACTGTAATTACATCTATAAAATGCCATCATTGCGATGTCTAGATTAGTGTTTGATTTAATAATTGAGGCTATAGCCTAACAGAGTTAATACAGAGAACTGACATCATCTTTTTATTTAAACGCTGAAAGCTAAAATGGTCTCCACATTATAAAAATAAATAGGAAGAAAGAAGAAGAGGAGCAAGAAAGGAGAGAGTACCAGAGAGTTAGCTTAGAAGGTAAAATAAATTTCCTAAATTAAAGTTTTCCTATCAGTTTCATTTTACATATTTATATTAGTTATAAACAGAGACACCACCAGGCAAGAATTGGGAAAGATGTGAATTCTAATAAGCTGCATCTCAATCCCAATAATATTTATATTCAGCATTTTCATCCTTCTTTGATAACAAGCAAAAAATGCAAGCAAATCAATAGCCATTTTGCCTTGGGGATTTCATATTTGAAACTGAGCTAACTTTTAACCTGTTAAAATGATCTTTGCTTTACCTTGTGTATGGAAGGCTGTTCTTTTGACTATTCTAAAGTAGGAGTTTACAAGCTATTTCCTTTTTACTCTGAAAGCCAATCACTTTCATCATAGAAGGGTAGGGCTGGCACTGAGCATATTGCTATTACAACAGGTTTCCCTTGAGCCAAGCTCCTTTACTGACCAACGTGTGATCGTTGTATAAGAAGATACAAGTGTGTGTGTGTGCACGCGTGTGCGCATGTGCATGAAATACAAGGAGAGAAATGAAAGAAAAATGACTTCTCCATGTCAAGATTCTTAACATGTTTATGAGTATTTTCTCTCTTTCTTCCATAACATAAACTAGGCCTTAAACACAGTCTGCTGTTAGTATACTGTTTCACCATTAACAACATGGTTAATTAACTATGTATCAACCATTATATATGTATGTATGTACATGTGTGTGTGAATATATAGAAGGAGAGTAATAGTTAATTAACTATAGAGTCAACCATTACATATGTATATATTTGTATGTGTGTGTATATAGAAAGTGATAATATGGTTAACCATTATATATATGTGTGTGTGTATGTGTGTGTGTATGTATGTATAGAGTTAACAATATTTTATAGTTAACCACTATGTGTATATGTATATAAATTTACATGTGTGTGTTTATAAACATGTTTATATGAGAGAGAGACAGAATGTGTAAAAATATAGTTAACCATTAGCAACATCAACCATATAATAAGGTAACCTGATTTCAGTACTGAGGATAAAAGACATTTGATTCTGAAGGAGAAAAGTAAGAAGAAATTCATACCATTCCTGGTCTTAACATTCAAATAGGGAAACTAGTGGCCAGATAGAGCTAAAGTAAGCCAAGATAGTGAAAGGGGGGAAAAAAGAAGTTTCTTTTGCATCTGGCAGGTACATCCAAGAATAAATAAAATATTTATATTGCATCTCACTTTACCTACCTATAATATGTGACGTTCTCATGAAGTATTTATAAATTCTGCCAATGAAGAATGATTATTAAGAAATCTGGCATGGCTCAGCACCTGTAGCTCAGCAGCTAGGGTGCCAGCCACGTATATCAGAGCTGGCAGGTTGGAACCCAGCCCGGGCCTACCAAACAACAATGACAACTATCACAAAAAAAAAGCTGGGTGTTGTGGCAGGTGCCTGTAATCCCAGCTAATCCTCAGCCTCCTTAGGAGGCTGAGGCAAGAGAATTGCTTGAGCCCAAGAGTTTGAAGTTGCTGTGAGCCAAGGGCATAGTGAGACTCTGTTTCAAAAAAAAAAAAAGAAAGAAAGGAAGACAGAAAAATCTGGCATGATTTCCCTGATAGAGGTAAAGAAATTAAGCTCAAACCTTCTTTCTCCACTTACTGACTCTTTTTCTATAACAATGCATAAATATTACAAGCACATACACACATACACACAAATACAGCACATAGAGTATAAAGTCAAACTTAATTTTTTTGTGTGTAAATGGGACAGATGATTTGCCTCATAATAGGCCCAAAAGTTTCCTTAGAAGTCAGTTGTCTAGAAAAGAGAGAAATGCATATTTTCATAGAGCCATAAAACTTTAGCGTGTATTTGTCCTAAAACTTTGAGACCACACATCCCAACACCTTCATTTTCAAGATATGAAAACTAACAGAGAGGTACATGCAGTCTTAAGGAGCATCTGTCAGATGACTGCCACTTTACTTTCAGCTTGGTTCAAATGTAGCAACTTGTAAAACAAGCCAAAATACTCCCATGGACTTTTTCCACCTCCTCCAACTAGAAATAGTCCTCCCAAAAAGTACTAATAAAAATTAAAAGTAAAAATCCAACACATCATGAGCTCAACATGTGAAAAATGCTCTTGGAGGAAATGTCACAGGCAAATCTATTGTCACTAAAGAGGATAAATTCTAAGATAGTCAGGAATCCTCTCCAGAGTTGCTGCTTTGGAACAAGTAAAACATTACTTTTTCTGTTGTAGTTGTTAAAATAGGGTCTTGGTATGTTGCTTAGGTTGGTCTTAAAATCCTCGGCTCAGGTGATCTTCCTACCACAGCCTTCCAAGTAAGAGATTATCAGGCACATGCCACCATGCCTGAGCAAAACATCAACTTTTTAAAGCATAATAAAATGTTCTCCATAAATAGTCTTTGAAAATACAGTATCTAACATTAATTGTATGCCTTCGAGCTTAGAAACAAAAAAAATCTCAACCTCATACATACATTTTCACTAATATAAGGTTGGAATGTAAGAAAATCTAAACATAT
Organism: Perodicticus potto; assembly: GCA_963574655.1. Taxonomy (NCBI): domain Eukaryota; kingdom Metazoa; phylum Chordata; class Mammalia; order Primates; family Lorisidae; genus Perodicticus; species Perodicticus potto. The sequence continues at coordinate 28,443 of CAUYRH010063512.1, read as the reverse complement.
AAGTGTACAGGATTCTGCCTCTTAACCTAACTTCCAGCCCTTGACCTTGGGACTTTATCTTGACTCCTGAAACAATGCAGCTGTACCTGTTCAAGCCTTGTACCACACATGTTCATTTCGATATAAATTAAATAACAATAAGAATTCAGTTCCTCAATCACACTAGCCACTTTTCAACTGCACACTCACCACAAGTGCCTAGTAGCTACCATATTGGACAGTGCAGATACAGAACATTTGCATAATAACAGAAAATTCCACTGGCTATCATTGCTCAAGCAAATATTCTTGCATTATTCACCTTAAAGTAGTTTCCTTCCTTCGCTTCCTGAATTAACCAAATAACTTTGTAATAGCCTTGGTCCCAACTGTGCTTTATGTTAGCAATGTGGCCCCCAGGTAAGTTCCTTAACCTGCTGAACTGGATTGCTCATCTTTAATATCAGAATAATAATTCCCTATCTCTCAGGCTGTTCAGAAGCTCAAATAAAAATGTAAGTATACAAATAAAAAAGATTATTATTCTTGGAGGGTCTTTTTCTTTCTTCAATTTTCTAGTGGATGCCAGGAATAAAAAACATTTTAAAACCTTCTGCACGTAAGATGTGAAATAAAATTGTAGTTTAGGGCAGATGGAGACTGTCTAATAAGTACACAGAGTCTGGTCAGGTCTTTCAACTTGGCTATATCATTATTTTTTCTAGGCTAAGTGACTGGGCTGTTATTCTACGTAATGACTCATCACAAAGTAAGTAATTGATTCCAGTGTGTCAGTAGTTGTTTATCTAGGAGTAAAATTATTACATTGTATATTTGTCAATCATTATACGTATGGCAATAGTAGCTAATAGTTATTGAATGCTGCTAGCAATTCTGCTAAATGCTTCATGTGGATTATCTCACTATATTTTTACAACAAACATGGAATAAGTGCTGTTATTACTATTTCACATATAAGAAAACTGAGACTTAGAGTTTAAGAAATTTATCAAAGCAAATGAGAGAAGCTATATGTGCTGCATGTTTTGTTTTGTTTTAAATACAGACAGAGTCTCACTTTATCACCCTCAGTAGAGTGCTGTGGCACCACAGCTCACACCAACCTCCAACTCCTGGGCTTAGGCGATTCTCTTGCCTAAGCCTCCCGAGCAGCTGGGGACTACAGGCGCCCGCCACAACACCCAGCTATTTTTTTGTTGTTGTTGTTGCAGTTTGGCCAGGGCCAGGTTCGAACCCACCACTCTCGGTATATGGGTCTGGCACCATACTCACTAAGCCACAGTTCTTTTTAACTTTAACATTTTATTGCAATATACATACATCTAGAAAAGCATAAGCTTCATGTATACTGGTACATAAGTATACACCTCAATGATTTTTCATAAACAGAACAAACCCATACAACCAGCACCCACGTTAAGAAACAGAAAATTTCCAGGATCTCAAAAGACCCTCTGCCCCACTTCCTGTCTCCCCTTGTACAAAAGATAACCATTATCCTGACTTGTACACCATAAATTAGTTTTGACTGTTTTTCGACCTTATGTACATGGACTCATGCTCTATGTCTGATTCTTTTGCTTAACTTTAAATTTGTAAAATTTATTCATATTGTTGCGTGTACTCATAGTTGGTTAATTTTTGTTGTTGCATAGTATTTCCATGTGTGACTTTACCATTCATTTATTTACCTGTTTTATTGAATACATATGGCTGGTGGGCATTTGGGTTGTTTATAGTTTGGGCCTTATATTAGCTTCCTAGTGTTTCTGCTACAGCGTACCACAAACTGAGTGGGTTAAGCAACAGAAATTTATTGATCTCAGTTCTGGGTGCTAGAAGTTCAAGATCAAGGTGTTGACAGTGTTGGTTCCATCATAGGACTATAAAGAAAATTTGTTCTATGTCTTTCCCATAGTTTATTGTGATTTACTAGTAATCTCTGATGTTCTTTGGCTTGTAGAAGTATGTATCACCCTGATGTCTGCCTTCATCTTCACATGGCATTCTCTCTTCATGTCTGTATCCAAATCAACCAGTTAGAACTGGCATGCGCACTATTCCTGGATGATTTCATCTTAGCTAATAATATCTTCAACAGCCCTATTTTCAGAGAAGGTCACATTCTCAAGGTAGAACTTCAAAATATGAATTTTAGGGAGACAAAATTCAACCCATAATAGGGCTATTACTGTTAAAAATATTCTTGCACATGATTTAGTGAATATATGTTCTCATCTCTGATGAATATATTTCTATATGTGGATATACTGGATTATAAAGTACATATATGACATATTCAGCTTTTGAAGAATCTGCCAGACAGCTTTCCAAAATGATTACACCTATGTTCAACATCACAAATGTATGAGAATTTCAGTTGAACCACAGCTTCACGAACACTTAGTATTGTCTCTTTTTTTAGCCATTCTGATGCAGCTATAGTTTACCAGATGATTTTAATTTGGATTTCTCTGATGTCTAATAAAGTTGAACTTCTTTTCATAAACCCTTGACAATCTGGGGATAGTTTTTGATAATCTGTTCATTTACATATTTTTCTGTTGAGTTGCCTGCCTTCTTTTTCTCGGATTTGCAATAACTTATTATTTTTCTGGAAATAAGTAACTTGTGAGATATAGAAATGGAGATAGAGATTAGAGAGAGATAGAGATGGAGATAGAGAACTATTGGCATCCATTTTCATTCTTCTTGGCTTTAGGAACCAGGCTTCAGGAAGGTGGAACAGATGTGGTTGACTGCTCTCGCTTTCTGGCTCTTTCTCTATGTATATGTTTAAAATGCCCAACATATAGGGGAAAGAATCATAGTATAAAATAGGGAGAAGAGGAATAAATTGCCACAGAACTCTCAATCAACAAATCTATTTGAACCTTTTTTGCTGTTGCATCTTTGTTTTTTTATCTAACCCTAGTTTCAGTGAGTGCAAGTATCTATGCTTATCTATGTGAGCATCATACTATCTCTTTGTCCCATCCTTTGATGTTCCCTGAGAGGGCTTCAGTTATTTTGCCTGCTCACCTCTCCTCTTTACAGACTTTTGTCTGGACTTACTTCCTCTGTCTTCCACCTCTGGCTGCAGAGCATTGGATGTGTCCACTTTTAGTACCACCAAGACACCTGCAGACCCACGTTATTGATTTGCTGACCATAATTGATTGAAGTTCCCATTCCTTTGCTATATACAGATAAGCATAAGATGCTGTCTTATTTCATAAGAATTTTTTTTTTTTATTGTTGGGGATTCATTGAGGGTACAAGAAACTATGTTACGCTAGTTACATTTGTTGGGTAAAGTCCCTCTTACAATTGAGTTTTGCTCCCAAATGGTGTGGCACACACCAAGGCCCCCCCCCCCCGCTCCTTCCCTCTCTCTGCTCTTCCTTTCCCCACCCCTCCCTCATTCTTTCTCTCTCTGTTCTCCCTTTCCCTAATCCCCAGCATGTCACTAATTGTCATTAATTGTCCTCATATCAAACTTGAGTACATGGGATTCATGCTTCTCCATTCTTGAGATGCTTTACTAAGAATAATGTGTTCCACTTCCAAGTGTTTAATCTAATAGCAGCCAGGAGGAAAAATTGATTGGAAGAACAACTAAAACCAGGAAGGTCAGTTAGAGAGGTCTGGTATCACCATATAGCCAGAGATGGTGAAGGTCTCAATGGAGCCTTGTGGGGATAGAGTGAAAGGATTTCGAAGATGTTTCTGAGGTGCTATCACAGTATCTTTAGATGAATATGATGAGTGAACGTGAATATCTCAGTAATGTTATGAGTTAATGTATCTCAGTTATGTCTGCTGTGTAAGGAGCCAGCAGCGTTTTCTTTATTTCCTTCTAGTCCCTCAACAATTGAAAAGAAGATATGGCGAATTGCAGCAACTCTGTTTTATTTAAAAAGTAATAAATATTGTTGCTACAATAGCATGGGAATGTAACTTACGCACTTGTACAAGGTGAATATCTGTGATATTAGGATCATTTGCATGTTTGTCCCATGCAAGCACAGGTTACAGACTGCCCAGCCCACCTGGGGGCTTCAGAGGGGCATTTTGATGACAGTCAAAGCAGCTGTCACTGCCATTGAACTTCATTAGCTTCCTACGAGCAGAGGCTTTCTTTTCTCTCTCTAAAAATACAAGACACACTAAGTATATAATTACATAAAGTAATTAGATGTAAGTTCATTTTTATATATCTCATTTTCATAACCAATTTTGACATTTTCAATTATCCTCTTGTTTTATAATATTTAAAAAGAAATGAATGAATATTATTTATCCACATGTTTAAAGATGAAAATTGCTGTCAGTTACCTGTAGTAAATTGATCATGTAGTTTGGAGGCCTAATAGCTTGTTGTCAGAGCTTACGTTAGTCATATTACAGATGTATTTTAATGTAAAGCAATAAGGAGACTAGTTTTTCTTTGATTATTGTCTATGAGTCAATGTTCACGTTATGTTCTCAGGGCCAATTGCACTGGAGGCCATGACACGCGAAATGTGCTTCTGTTATTCTACTATAATTTGTAGTTCTTGTATATCTTATATCACACTTTTGAGAAAGGCAAAAGCTTTAAAATACTATGAGTCTATGATTAAGTACAATCCCTATTTAATATAATGCTCTTTATCAAGACTCACCGTGTATGAGGCATGGCATTCTTAGGTGTTTCTGTGTTTCTCTCTCTCCAGGCTCCAGAAATTGTGCTGAAACACATTCCCCTGATGTTCTCTTGTGATGAAATTGCCCAGATTGCCCTCTCAGTAATGAGCTAACACACCTTCCACCCAGGCAGCAGGTGGCAGTTGGTGGGGCTGGCACACGTTTGGACCACTGGATTCCTCACAGGACCACATTTTACCAATAGGTGTGTGGCCGGACACTGGGAACATAAGACAGGTGGTAGATTTCGGGGTAGATTTCTCACTCCTGGCAACACTTGGCTCCCCATAACATCCAAGCTGCCTGTATCATTTTTCCTTCCCTGCTATATGTGTATAATTATCGTGGACAGAAATATAGTGTTTTTCCATATTCTTGTCTAGAAGGAAACCACAATGGAGGCATTGTTTTCTGCAATTTAGTGTTTGTTGGGACGTTGTTTTGTTGTTTGTTTTGTTTTGTTTTTCTTGTTTGGGGTTGTATTATTCAATTGAAAGGACAATGATAATCCTTAGGTATTAAGGCAATTCCTTTATGGACTCTGTAGCACATCTAAGTAAGAATTAATTCTCATAACAGTCCTCTGAGGAAGAATATTGATTTTAGTCCTAAGGGAAGTTACCCTGTTACATAGTAGATGTAAAAATTGACTTTATATTGGTGCTTTAAAAAATTTATTTATTCAACAAATGTTATAGGTGCCTACTATGTGTCAGGCTCTGTCCTAGGTATTGGAAATAAACAGAGCACTATTCAGAAAGTTTGGTTCATATCTACCTAGAATTTAAGCTTAGTAAGAGAGACCAAAGCTAATGAAACACTCTCCCAGATGAATGTAAACTTACACAAATGATATGTATTCGAAAGAAAAGGTACAACATTGGCAGTCATGACCTAGGCAGGTGCCGAGAACGAAGTTTCTGAGGGAGTCTAGTGTGAGCTGAGACCTGACACACAGCAGGGGAGAAGGGACAGAGTCTCCTGGTGAGGGAGAGCAGGGACAAGACCCCCAGGTGTGAGGGAGCAAGTTGCCTTTGAAGCACTCTAGACTGGAAAGCAAGAGGCAGGATGAATTAGGGAGGCGAGAGGGACAGGAAGGGCCTGGACGGATTCTTGTTAAGGGTTTGTTTAGGGTACTCATTGGTTCAGAAGCCAACACAGGGATGAAGAGGTTTGAGTAGGAAGCTGCTATTAACCCTGCACCTGCTCACGTGAGAAGTTTGTCCATCTAAGGTGAGTTGTGGGAGAGTTAAGGTGAGTGGTTGTTGGCTGGAAAGGACCTGGATTCTTTCACTTATGCATGTACAGGTAACCTTTGTTGTATTTGGAAAGAGAAAAAGTCATTTGGAATTTCTCTGTGTGTCATTTGAATGTGGTAGTTAAGTTATACTGATGTCTAGGTATGATTTGCTTAGGGGACATAACTTTTAAAATTTTCCCCCAGTGCTTTTCTTTCATGGTGTTTTGTGTGTGTGTGATTACTTCCTTAGCTTTTGCAACTAGGTATATAATGTCTTTCTTCTCTGGTTGATTGTAACTTCCTGAGGACAGCGGCCTGGTCTATTTTATTCACCATACTACTTCCAGAGCCTAGAAAAGTGCTTGAGACAGAGTAGGCAGTAATAATTTGCCGTCCTCCTAGAGTTAATATAATACCGTCTCTTTGAAAAGGTATCACATGTGGGCTTTTAATCCAGTTCCATTTTGCAGCTGTTGATCAGATTCATACTCTATGGAATGGCCTTGGGTTGAATGATGACTTGACTGTCACCAGTCTACCTTCAGGAGGCTCAACATTGAGAATGTGGAAGTGTACAGATGAATGTCATCAAATTGCTGAGAGGATTCGGAGAGATGTTACTTGGTTGCTGTCCTTACGATCCTTGGGACGTCCATGGAGGAGAGGCTCCTGCCAGCTGTAGCCAAACTTTCTGGAGATACTGAGTCTTTTCTCTTGAATCTTCACCATTGCCACTGGGGAAGCCATAGAGGCAGACAAGGGTACATTTGGAATGCTGGAATGTTTTACCACTGATCAAATTTCCACTTTGTACAATGCTTTCCCACTTGCTGGAAGTGAGCTGTGGTAGCCACATGATCACTGAATTTCAGTCTTCTCCCGCCTGGTTTTACGGGATTGGCTCTTGCCTTGATTTCTTTATTCACCAAGTGCCTCAGTTGGATAGACGTCTCACTGGACTACAGTTCACATAGACGGTCATTGCACCCTTTTCTGAGTGAGGTCTAGAGTGAGCCAGCTCTGGGCTCCGGGAATTGTAACAAATAAAGACATGAAAGATGGGATGAAAGAGACGATCGCAGTGACTTGACAACTAATTGTGGCTGGTGAGATGAAGCCTCAGTGAGCTAGTGAAACTAGCTCTCTAGTTTCAAATCTCTGTGCCTCCTAGAATGAGGCTGCCATTTGTGGAGACAGATGTCTGCGGAGGTGTGATCTGGAAGGTCACAGGATGAGTTTAAGTCCAGTACAGTTTGTGGTTCAAGTTTTGTGGCAAATTAAGGTGGAACAAGGGGCAGTCGGAGACAATGGACAGAGACCCCATGAGAAAGATCAGGGTTAAACATACAGGCTTATACAAATTGTGGTCTTAAAAACCTTCATGTGAGCAGCTACTCTTAAAAAAACACATGGCTTTTTTGTCATTTGGGGGTACTGGTTGTGAGGAAGCTGTGTTCACCTTAATCATCACTTGTAAGCCTGTCCTTGGACAGTGCCTGCTGTTTAACAGTTACTCGCTGCTGGGGGAGTAGGATGGTGGAGAAGTTTGTACTTTGTAGGAATAGCTGTTTTTATTTATTTATTTACTTTTTTGTTTTGGTCTGGAATAGATTGCAATTAAAAGCAAGGTAGGGTACAAGATCACTATGTATGATGGTCACTAACAAAAGATGCCTCCGTGAAGGCAAAGTCTAGAAATGACCCCGGAGTAAAAAAGTGAAGGTGTCAAGGATAAATATTTGAACCTTCTTCTTTTCACTTATTTATCTTTTTAGTCTTATACGTAGGACAGCATTCTGTTTTGGTCACCTGCTGGGTGGAAGAAAGTCAGCGCCTCTATCTTGTCCACCCGCGGGTGGCCATCCTGATCACAGCCTCCTGGGAGGAACCCTCTGAGATTCGGTGTGGCTGTGCCCTGGTGCTCAGTGGGTTTCATTGACTCACACCGCGGGGAGCTCTCCTTCCCTGACCGCACCTTTTGATGTACGTTTGACTTCGGCCTGATTTCAGACACTTGTGCTTGGCAGGGAGTGGTTTTACCGTGATAATTTTGCAGTCCAGCTGGAGCTGATCAGGAAATCTGAATCTGATGGAATTTTAAGATGGTGGAAAATATTGGACAAGGGAAATGTTTTTATCTTGGTAGGCTTGTAGTTTTTGGCAGATTATTTCTGTTGCATAACTTAAAGCCTAAGATTAGGATAACTTTTTTTTTTCCACGTGGAATGCTTTAGAATGTTATATGCAATCAGATGACAGAAAAAAAAAAACCCTACTGTTTCTTTGAGAATGTAAGTAGCATTAAATATTAGTACTTTTTTCTGGTGTTAGCCAATATTAAAGTATACTGCCTCTTACTCATGTGTTCATGTTGTTCTGGACTCAGGTTGCCACGCAAAATGAGGGAGCACAGATCTGGATAGATGAGGTTAAATTCTTCGTGGTTCTAGACAAGTTACTGACTCTCAGCCTCAGGGCCATTTATTTAATACTAGTAGTAACATTAAGTCATTGAATTTTTTTTTTTTTCAGACACAGAGAGAGTCTCACTTTGTCACCCTCGGTAGAGTGCCGTGGCGTTACAGCTCACAGCAACCTCCAGTTCTTGGGCTTAGGTGATTCTCTTGCCTCAGCCTCCCGAGTAGCTGGAACTACAGGCACCCGCCACAATGCCCAGCTATTTTTTTGTTGCAGTTTGGCTGGGGCCAGGTTCAAACCCACCACCCTTGCTGTATGGGGCTGGCGCCTTACTCACTGAGCCACAGGCGCCCTCCCAAGTCATTACATTTTTGTGAAGTTGAAATACTATATGTAAGTCACATAACATCAGGTCTGAGAAAGTATTAATGGGTTCCCAATAAATTTGGTAGCTCTTATTAATAGTTCATTGTGTAGATATTTATTGAAACCTGCTCTGGAATAGGCAACAGGGTAGATATTGGAGAAAAAGTCATGAGTAGAAGAAGATGAAGAAAGAACTGTAAAGAATTACAAAGTATTATAAAGGGAGAATTACAAAGAAAGAACTTTGGTTCTATTTTCATCTACTTTCAGTTTTTTTTATAGCTATCCCAACTACATTTCCTCAATTAGTTTTTGAGCTAGTAATATCCTTGTCTGTAGGTAACTTAATTTACAGCACCTAGTAAGTACATTTTATTACTAGGTGTATTTGACCTTGTCAGATCATAATTTGAAAGCCCTATAGGTGTCTGTATACATATTCTTGAAGTCTGGATGAGTGGGTTTTTTGTTGTTGTTGTTGTTCGTTTTTAACACATGCCACTATATTGTGGGTTTTCTTGCTCATGGTGGTAATTTAAATTATTGTCAAACCCTTCTGTGAGACCCCCATCTTTCTTCCACTGTTCTTCTCTGTATGTAAAGCCTGGTTGACACTTGTACACAAAATTTTATTTCTTTTGCATAACCTTAGAGACCAATTGAAAGTAAAATTAAGTTCTTCAGCATTCTAAGTCAGCTAATGTCAAATACTTTTGATATAGTATTTTAAAATATATAAAACAATTTTGTACACATTTCCTCATTTAATCTTACATTTCTGCTTGAAGCTGTGATAGGTACTATGGGAATAGCTAAGGACACAGACTGCAGGACAGTCTGGATCAGAAGAAGATTAAGAAAGAACTGTAAGGAATTACAAAGTATTCCTACAGTAAACTGTAAGGGAATTGCAAATTCCCTGGGGAGGATAAATCCATTGGGTTGGTCACTACACTCTTTCCTTCAGAACGATGCTATTGTCATTCTACCAACAGCAAGCTTCAGTATCAGGTGCTATTGCTAGATCATTCTTTGATCTTCACGAAGACAACCTTGCCAGTGATACCTGCAGGTGTTTCTTCAAATGATAGTTTCTAAAATTAGAGCTCAATTCAGGGGTTGTAGAGTTTTCATTTCTGATCCTCAGGGGCATTGAGCAAAATAAAGAGAAAGTAAGATCTCGGATGCTTGCGTATAAATCTTTAAAAACTGTTATAAGAGAAACATAAAATAATTGTTTAAAATTGAAGTTGGCAATGGGGCAGAAGAATGTCCTGTAAAGTTAAATTATTTTGAGACCAGAGGCTGAATCCAGTAGAGGGACAAGAGATTTGATTGTCTTGAATGTACTGTGAGGTAGTTCCTTAATGTAACAGGCACCTGCGTGTGGCGGAAATGTGCTATTATAAGAGTCATGGCCCGCTGGGTCGTGATCTGCTGGGTGACCTTTTAAAAAGCTTCCTGGCATTAAAGATGATACTCGGTTAGTGTCATGGAGCACTGTTATGTTTGAGAATGGCTCAGAAGACGTGTGGCTGGGGAGTACCAGCCTTTGCCTGGGTTCCCCTCCTGCACTCCTGCCTCCCTGCCCTGCCGTCCATTCTCGTGTTGCCGCCAGAGTAATCTTCTTGGCTGTCACCATGGCCCTCCATGCTCCAGATGCCTTGATTGCTCCCTGTAAGATAAAGACGTCCTGGGAATGTGCTCCCAAGCTCCACCAGACACAGTATCAGCTGCTCCACCAGACATGGTACCAGCCGCTTCCACTTTGGCCAAACGGAATCTTCTGGTTCTCGTGCCCTCTACGCAATCCTCCTCTTCCATGGCTTTGCTCATGCTGTTCCCATCACCTTTCTTCTCTGTTTTCACAGGCCCCAGTTCTGTTTGCCTTTCAAGGCCTAATTTGAATGTTGACTTCTCTGAATAGTCTCCTGTGATTGCACAGCAGGAGGGAATTCTCCACTACCTAAGCTCTTGAGGAATTATATCCACATTTTTGGGTGTGTGGGGGATTGGGGACGATGTTGTCTACTATATATGATGGTCACACCCTCCTGCTGAGGTCTGTCCATGCGCCCTGTGCCTGTCACAATTTTATGTATTTGATGACTTGCTTGAAATTATTTTGGAAAACTTTGAATCTGCGTATTCACCTGAGCAAGGTACTAATTCAGGGTTCACAACGTGCTTGCCCGTGCCCTCCTGTGTCATTTCCCTCCCTTTCTTTGACTAGGTTGCTCCCTGTATCCAGAACTCTGCTCCATCATAGCATGGTGCAAATTCTGTGGAAGTTTCTGTTTTGGATGCCAGTGGTCCCGTGCTTAAAATAAAGACCTGTTTACGTGTAAATATTTCTGAGCAAGTGAGTTTCAAAAGATGATCTTTCATCCATTCCCATTTTACTTGCCCCTGTCCCCACAGACAGCATAGGAAGAGTCAGTAGTTGAAAATGTTCTTGTGAGATAGTTCCCAGCTATTACTTCATGTGGATTTAATCATTTTGTCAGGGGTCTTTGTAGGGTGCTTTTGTCCTATCACGCCATGATGACTGAGTCACCCGTTCACTTTAGACGCAAACTAACGCGGTTGTTCTTTTCCTGGAAAGGAACAAGAGAAACTGCCCGTGATATGAGTTCAGACATGCTGCAGTGTGTATTTTAAAGGCAGAGAATACTGAGAAACCTCTTCAGTTTGGTCTTGGGGGCTGGATAATATGTCTTCTCTGGCGAGCTGCCAGGACATGCTTGCTTCTGTGTGACCAAACATTTCAATTTTAAAATAGCATCAAATCTAGATGTCAGTGTTGGGTTGTTGGAGGACACCACACACCGTGAGTTGATGCAGATGTGGTGTGTTCCTTAGGGCCACACCAGACTGTCTCTGGGAGACAATCAAAGCGCATCTCATGGGGTAGCAGCTCATGGGGGTGCTTGGAACGTGGTACTTTTCAGACAGGTGGAACTCAAGTCTGTGTGCATTGAGTTTCATTCATTTAACTTGTACTTGGGAGCACTTATGCTCCTTTCCTAAAAGCTAACCTTTCCAAATTTGAAAAACTGTTTCTAGATACTGGACTATAGTTGACCCTCAAGGATTCAGTTTTGCTTGAAGGCACACTCTTCATCACTCCTTGTGTAGACTGGAGAGAGAAGGGGCAGACACTCTAGAAGACTGGGAGAAACAGCGAAATTGGGTATATTTCTTCAGCTTAGGAATACTATATCCTTTTTAACTGCCATGTGCAATTTTTGTTTAAGTTTCAAAGATCAGGTTAGTATGTACGTATTTTTCTTAAATGCTATTATTTTTCACTGTTGAGTTTTTTTCTTTAGACTATTAATTCCCTGAGGATAGTGAGTCTACGTCTTATTGGATCTTATTCTTGCATCTTTAACACACAGTAGGTCTCAACAAACTAGGTCATTGAACGAATAAATGAATGAACACACACATTCTATTTTATTAGTAAGGCGGTAAGGGCAATAGAGGAACATTGCTTCTATCTTTAATGCAGAACAGATGGTGTAATTGGGGGACCCAGTGCAAAATGAAAATATAGGACCCCTTGTTTAAAAATTGTTAAGAATTTCAAGTCAGCAACAGCAGAGCATAAAAACCAAATGTGACCCTGTGTGACTACATAGGTTGGACACCGTGAAGCCATCCTTCTCTAATGCAGGAAGAAGCCAGAGCTTTGAATTCCCATCTTTAATTTTTGCTTATGAATTAAACAGACTTTATTCTTTCATTTCTAGTAAGAAAGCTTTGCTTCTTTGAGTCCCAAAGGAATAGGAAAAACAACTATTAATACTTAGTATTAGTACCTGAGACACCACAAATTGGAACTAATGCTTAATGTACCGTCGTTGAAGTCAGTCTCTGCTTGTTTTCTTAGCATAAAATTCAAAGCAAAAAACTCTCCCAACCTAAGCAATCTATTCTCATCCACGGCCCTAGTATTTTTACTGACTTTAACTGTCATGCACTAGTTAATAATTTTGACCCAAGTCTAGTCTGCATGAACTCTGGTAAGATGTTGTACATTAGAACAGTGAAAAATGAGCTTATTTCCTCTTTAGTTTTGGAGACATAGGAACAAGTCCAGAACAGAATTGCCAGAAAGTCCCGGGATGAGGCAAGAGAAACCTTCACATTTAAGAAATCTCCTGGGGTTGATTTCGTTTACAAGCAAAAGTGAATTGCAATAAAGCAAGGTGGGAAGAGACATCTCCTCTGGGCCTCCTCGTGCAGTACAGAAAGCTGAAGGGAAAGTAAATGCTGGTTCCTCGGCGGTCTCCACACATTTTAAAGTAAACTGGTAATTTCTACTTGGACTTGTCAGCACAGGTTATCCCTCAGCTGCTGAAAGTCAACGGGAAGATCAGGAGCCATCTATAGTCTGCACATGGGCTGTTGTCCGGCTGGGAAGGAACCCCCGGGAAGGAGCTGCCCACTCCACAGCGTTCACCATCTGGGGACCTTGAACTTTTCGAATGGTAAATTGCTACCAAAGTTCCATGCTGCTGCTTCTCTTGTGGTTGACTGCCGTCACAGCTGTTACTTTTGCAAAAAGATGAGGCTATGGAAATGAAAAGGAAGCTTATAGATAAATCTGGCTACTTGGACTTCTTAATTTCTCGATACAGAGATTTGGTAGTGAATTAGAAAACGCTGTAACTAAAATAGTAACTGCTTGTGGATTTTCATTACACTAGTTTTTAATTTATATAAATAGTGAAATGCTAGTAGCCTGGGGGAAAAACGTATTAGAAATGGTTATATGAGTGTTTGCTAAAGTCTGAGATGCAAGTCAGTGTACAAGTAGCTTCAGAAATGATTGTCCTGTGGGCATTAGCAGAGTCACCAACCAGGGTTTATTAACACATTACCTGTCTGCCTTCACACCTGTGTCTGTGCTCTGCTTCAGGAAAGCCAAGGTAATATAGCTCTGGCCGTAACTCCTGTCACCCGTTATGTGGTCATCAAAGTGTTTTTATGTGATGAGGTACCCTATAGCAAAGACAAAGGGGAGAGGGAACAGAAGGAAAATTTGCTCAGCACCTCCTTTCCTGGTAAAGTCACACTCCCCAAGTCTTGCTCACGCACCTGCCCAGCACATTTAGCCTCTGGTGAATCGGTCTCATCTCCCGAAGGGATCTCAGTACGTCATCATCCAGTTAACTATACTATTTAACTTTGCTGTGCCGTGTAGCTGAGAGAACAAGATGTAAGCAATGAAGATTCATGAATAATTTGAATGATATGAAATGGGATCTGTTATATATATGTACATATATATACATAACAGATGCACATGCACCATAGTTTGTGGGACATGTTTATATGCAGTCTTTACTATATCCTTGTAAAGTAGTGTTTACCCTGTCTCACAGGCGAGGAAGCTGAGCTTTAGTGAGATAAAAAAAAAACTCATTCATGATAATCAAGTAGGTTTCATCCCAGGGATGCAAGGCTGGTTTAACATATGCAAGTCCATAAACATAATTCATCATATCAAAAGAAGCAAAAACAAAGATGATAGGATCCTTTCAATAGATGCAGAAAAACCATTTGATAAAATCCAGCATCCTTTTCTAATTAGAACACTTAAGAATATAGGCATAAGTGGCACATTTCTTAATCTGATTGAAGCCATCTATGACAAACCCATAGCTAATATCATACTGAAAGGAGTAAAACTGAAAGCTTGTCCACTTAGAACTGGAACCAGATAAGGTTGACCTCTATCACCACTACTATTCAATGTAGTGCTGGAAGTTCTAGCCAAGTCAATCAGGCAAGAGAAGGACATAAAGGGCATCCAAATGGGAGCAGAGGAGGTCAAACTCTCCCTCTTTGCTGACGATATGATCTTATTCTTAGAGAACCCCAAAGTCTCAACAAGACTCTTGGAAGTCATCAAAAAATACAGCAATGTCTCAGGATATAAAATTAATGTCCACAAATCAGTAGCTTTTATGAATACCAATAACAACCAAGATGAGAAGCTAATGAAGGACACAATTCCCTTCATAGTAGCTTAAAAAAAAAAATGATAAAGGTGAGGGACCTCTACAAAGAAAACTACAAAACCCTAAGAAAAGAAATAGCAGAAGGTATTAACAAATGGAAGAACATATGATGCTCATGGCTGGGAAGAATCAGCACTGTGAAAATGTCTTTACTACCCAAAGCAATCTACAGATTCAGTGCAATCCCCATTCAAATACCATCGTCATACTTTCAAGATTTGGAAAAAATAATTCTTCATTTTGTATGGAAGCAGAAGAAACCCTGTATAGCCAAGGCAATTCTTAGAAATAAAACAAAGCCTGGGGTTTCATCCTACCAGACTGTAGGCTATACTACAAGGCCATAGTGATCAAAACAGCATGGTATTGGCACAAAAATAAAGACATGGACATTTGGAACTGAATAGAAAACTATGAGATGAAATTAACATCATACAGCCACATGATCTTTGATAAACCAAATAAGAACATACACTGGGAAAAAGAATCCCTATTCAATAAATGGTGTTGGGAGAACTGGATATCCACATGTGAAAGACTGAAACTGGACCCATACCTTTCACCACTTACAAAAATTGATTTGAGATGGATAAAGGATTTAAATCTAAGACATGAAACAATAAAATACCAAAAGTATTTTGTGAAAAAGTTTTATTATGTAAAACCAGTGCTTTTAAAGTTCTAACGTGCAAGCTCAGAAAATTTCTATTCATAACTGTGGTTGCTTTTCCTTAGATGAAGATATTTCTTTTCCTTAGATTAAGATAAATTTTTATCTGTTTTGGGGATTATTGATCCCTTAATATTGTCTTCCTTGTCCTATGTTTTTATTAAGACCCTCCGAGTATTTTCTAGTCTCATAATAAACTCCATGTGAGGACTTACTTTAAAAAAAAATAAGTAAAATGATGCCATCCTTTTAAAGTCTAAGATCTTTTTGTATATACTCATTTAAATTGTAAAATCTATTTCAGAAATTTTTTTCCCTTGTCTTTTTCTTACTAGAAATAAGGGCATGTAAGTAACAATATATTTCTTTGTAATTATTATTATTATTCTGAGACAGAGTTTCACTATTTTACCTCTGTAGAGTGCTGTGGGGTCACAGCTCACAGCAGCCTCAAACTTTTGGGCTTAAGCAATACTCTTGCCTCAGCCTCTCAAGTAGCTGGGGCTACAGGCACCTGCCACCACACCCAGCTATTTTTTGTTGTTGTTGTTGGAGTTGTCATTGTTGTTTAGTAGGCCTGGGCCGAGTTTGAACCCGTCACCCCATGTATGTGGCCAGCTCCTTAATTACTGAGCTATGGGTGCCACACCTTTTTTTAAATTATTATTTCAAAATATTACAAGGGTACAAATATTTTTCGTTACATGTATTGGTTTTGTTATGCTTGATTCATGATTATAAGTGTGCCCATCACCCAGATAGTGATCATTGTACTACTTAGGTAGGTGTCTACTCTGCTTGATTTCCACTGAGTTTTACTTTCCTCTGTGCACGTGAGTGCTTATTGGTTAGTTCCAATTAAGTAGCAAGTACATTTGGTGTTTACTTTTCTATTTTTGAGATATTTCACTTAAGAGAGTGATCTCTAGTTCCATTTGAATTGTTGCAAAAGTCCTTAATTCATCCTTCTTTATGGCTGAGTAGTATTCCATAGTGTACAAACACCATATTTTGTTAATACACTCAGGAATTGATAGGTACTTGGCCTGATGGTGAATTGTGCTGCAATAAACATTTGAGTTCAGGTGTCTTTTTCATAAAATGACTTCTTTTCCTTTGGATAAATGTGTGTACCCCAGTAGTGGGATTGCTGGACCAAATGGAGAAGTCTACTTTTAGTCCTTTGAGGAATCTTTGTACTGTTTTCCATAGACGTTGTAGTAATTTGCAGTCCCACCCACAGTATATAAGCGTTCCTTTCTCTCTTCATCCACACCAGCATCTGTTGTTTGTGTTCTGTCATCTTTTCTGGGATTTTTCTGGCTATTAGAGCTTTATATTGTTTTCTTTCAATATTCCATAAGAAGCAGTATTTTCCATTCTCTGCTTTTACAATAGCTATGAAATACATGCCACCTGCTTAGAAAAACAAATAGCTATCTACAAATTTTTTCTACTCAACACTTTCATATATAAAATTTATTGCGTTTTGGCTTTTTTGACATTTAACATTAGCAAGATAAAACAACTGTCGGTGAAATAACTAAGAACATTTCCTCTAGTTTTTCCACAATGGAAAGATACAGAGAAAAGTGATATTGATGAAGCATTCTCATTACTCTAGAACAGAGATTCGCAACCATTCTCCTGTACCGAGCCAGATAGTAAATATTTTGGCTTTGTGGGCCATAGAGTTTCTATTAAAACTACTGAACTTTGTGTTTGGGATGTGAAAGCTGTTACAGCCAAGTTGTAAATGAGTAGGATTGACCGTGTTTCAATAAAGCTTTATTTAAAAAAATAGGCTGCAGGCAGGATTTGGCCTCTGCTCTATAGCTTGTCCGTCCCTACTTTATGACAGGGGTTTAAAACCTATGGCTCCAGGTCCTAATCTGGAGGCTTTTTGTCTAACCATGGAGCTAAGAATGGTTTTCATATTTTCAGAGTTGTTAAAAGAGAAAGAGGAGAAGGAAGAAGAAGAGGAAAGAAGAAGGGAGGGCAATTGGTGGGATCACACCTACGGTGCAGCTTAGTAGGGTACTGGTGAAACTTATTAAATGTAGAGTATCAATGTCTTTATATAGTGATTAAGAAAATGCTATGAAGGCTATCTCTCACAGTACGATCAAAATGTTTCTGATTGTATATGAAGCACATTCTGCCCTATGATTTCACCAATGTACACAATTATGATTTAATAAAATTATTAAAAAGAAATTGAGGAATGTCTTTGATAGGCTTATTAACAGACTGGACTCAGTGAAGGAAAGTATAGTGGAGGAAATATCAAAAGAACCTCCCAAATTGAAGAGCAAAACAGCAGCAACAACAACTAAAGAAATGCCAAAGCCAAGAAGCGTGGGACAACAACCCAAGTTAGTAACACCTGTGATGAGAATACCAGAAGGAGATGACACAAAGAAACGGAAGAAATATTTGAAATGGTAATGACTGAGAATTTCCTTCAAGGTAATGTGAGATACCAAACCACAGGTCTAGATAGTATGCAGAACACCAAACAGAATAAATGCCAGAAAAGCTATACCTAGTCAAAGATAAAGAAACAATCTTGAATGAACCTAGAGTTTAAAAAATCACCCCCTTATCCAAAAACCCTGTGATAGAATTGGATAGCTGTCCCCTCCAAAGCTCGTGTTGCAATTTAATCCCTATGTTGAAGGTGGAGCCTCTAGAGAGGTTATTTGTGTCCTGGGGACAGATTCCTCATGACTGGGTTGATAATGAGTGAGTTCTCCGTCTGGTAGTTCTTGGAGACCTGATTTTTAAAAAGAGCCTGGCACCATCCTCCCTCTATCTCTTTTTACTTTCCTTATCATGTGACATACCTTATCCCTTTTGGCTTCTTCCATGAATGAAAGCACCCCCAAATCCTACCCCAAATCCTTTCCCATAGCTGGTGCTGGTGCCATATATCTTGCACATCCTGCTGAACTGAGAGCCAAACTAACCTCTTTTCTCTATAAATCACCCAGTCTCAGGTGCAAAATGGGTTAAGATACCTTGGCAGAAAGAAAACAATGGAATGAAGGAATGAAATACTTAATGTATTGAGAGAAAAACAAAACAAAACAAAAACAAACAAACAAAAAAAGCAATCTACAATTCTTTACCATTTAAAATTATCCTGAAAAGTGAGGAGGAAATACTTTTTCAGATAACTAAACATTGAGGGAAATTTTTGCCAGTAGAATTACCCTGTAAGAAATGTTAGAAGAATTTCTTTAGAAAGTGGGAAAATGACATAGATCAGAGACTTATATATAAAGAAAAAAGCCATGAGAGAAGAAATAAGGAAACCAAAACCTTTCGTTTTTCTTATTTCTAACTGCTTTAACAGATAACTGTTCAAAATAATGATAGCAGTAATATGTTTGATTATGTATGGTTATACATGTTTGTATATGTTTATATGTGCTTATGTGTAAGTGAAATGAATGGCAACAGTGATACAGAGGACAGAGGAATAAATTAGGATTATTGTGTTATTATAAGTACTTGTATTACTCATGAAGTGGAATAAGCAGTGTTTGAAAGTGCACTTGGATTTAGTAAGTATATATTGTAATTTTGAGAGCAACAACTAAGAAAAGTAAAAAAAAAAAAGTGCAACTAATACTCTAAGAAAGGAGAGAAAACAGAATCACACAAAATGCTCAGTTAATGTCATGAAGATATAAGAGTGGAAGGCAATAAATAGAAAGAGTAACAAATGTGGCAGATACTATTCCAACTCTATCAGTAGTCACTTTAAAAATCAATGGTATAAATACACATAGATTTTTTTCAGAGAGGATCAAAAAATATGATAATGATATGTTGTCTACAGGAAATTTACTTTTAATATAAAAACTCATACAGAATAAAACTGGATAAAGAAAAACATATTATGCTAATACAAATTAAAAGAAAAAATAGCTATTGATATGCTAATAATGTTATTAGCATATGTTAATAGCATAATAGCATAGCTATTAATACGTTAATTTCAGACAGAAACTTCGGAGCAAGTGAAGTCACCAGGATAAGGAGGGGTATCACATATTGATAAGGGAGTCAATTATCCCAGGATCCATACCAATGTTGAATGTGTATGTGCCTAACAATAGAGCGTCACACTTGAAAGGCAAAAACTGACAGAAGTTCAAGGAGAAATAGATGAATCCACAATTATGGTTGGAAACTTCAAACCCCTATAACAGAAATTGACAGTTCTAGCAGACAGAAAATCTGTAAGAACATAATGAACTCGAAAGAACCACCAATCAGTTGGATATAACGGGCATCTATAGACCATTTTATTCAAGAGTAGAAGTGTGCTACACACTCTTCTCAAGCTCAAATGACACATTCACCAATGTAGACCATATTCTGTACCAAAAATCTCATCTTAGAAAGAATAGACAGGTAATTTCTGCTCTCAAACACAGTGGAATTAAATTAGCAATTAGTAGCTAAACATTAGAACATCTCTAAATATGTAGAGATTAAATTAGACACTTCTAAATGACATATGGGTCAAAGAAGAAATCTCAAGATCAATTTAATATTTTGAACTAAATGAAAAGCAAAAACACAACTTACTAAAATCTGTAGTCAGCTTTCTTTGACAAAGAAGCAGAGGCAATCTAGTAAAGAAAAGACACTCTTATCAACAAATGGTGCTGGAATAATTGGTCACCCGTATACAAAAAATAAGTTTGACATAGATTTTACACCTTACAAAAGTAAACTCAAATTGTTCACAGATGTAAAAGTAAAATGCACAACTATAGATCTCCTGGAAGATAGTGTGGGAGAAAATCTAGATAACATAGTATTGGATAATGACTTTTCAGGTATAATACTAATGACATTATCCATGAAAGAAAGAATTGACAAACTGGACTTCACTAAAATTAAAAATCTGTGCTCCATGAAAGACACCTTCTAGACAATAAAAGACAAAGTATGGAATACACACAAAAGAAATTGCAAAAGGACATATTTGATAAAAATCTGCTATCTAAAATATACAAAGAAAGAATAGCAACCATTACTATAATAATAGTAACCATAAGAAAACCAATAGATGAATTAATAAATGGACCAAAGACTTTAATAGCTGCCTCACCAGAAAAGATAATTAGATAACAAATAAGCATATGAAAAAATGTTTCTTTATTTACTATAAATATCAGCATCAAGGAACTGGAAATTAGAACAACAATGAGATACCACTATAAAACTATCAGAATGGCCAAAATTCAGAATGCCAACAAAACCAAATGGCTAGGAGGATGTGGAACAAAAGGAGTTCTCCTCATTTATTGCTGGTAGTAATGGAAAATGGTACAACCATTTGGGAAGGCAGCTTGGCAGTTTTTTATAAAACTGAACATACTCTAATACTATAAAACAATCACACTCCTTCAGATTTTTCCAAAGGCACTGGAAACTTATGTCCACATAAAAATCTCAACACATATTTATTTAGTGCCTGTTTATTTATAATTGCCCCAAATTGAAAGCAACCGATACATCCTTTAGTAAATAAATAGATAAACTGTGATATGTTCAGATAGTGAAATATTATTCAGCATATAAAGAAGTGAGCTACCAATCCATGAAAAAACATGGAGGAAACTTCAATGCATATGGGTAAATTAATGAAGCTTGCTGAAAAGGCTACATACTGTGTAATTCCATCTATGACATTCTAGAAAAGCCAAAACTATAGAAAGAGAGAAAAAAATAAGTGGTTGACAGAGGTTAGTGGGTGAGGGAAAGGAGAGATGAACAGGGAGGGTGCAGAGGATTTTTAGGGCGCTGAAACTACCCTGTATTTTGCTATAATCATGGATTCATTTCATACATTTGTTCAAACCTATAGAATGTTCTTAGGGTTCACTAAGAGTACCTAGGGACAAAGGTACAGCTCTGGTGAGGGACGTTGATAATGGGGGAGGCTCTGCATGTGTCAGGGTGGAGATCATATGAGAAATCTTTGTACCTTCCTCTCAATTTTGCTGTGAAATTTAAACTGATCTAAAAATAATGTGTAATTAAAAAATCTGAAAGTAGGAAATGCTAGGGTTGTTTTTTTTTTTTTTTAAGACACAGAGTCTTACTTTGTCACCCTTAGTAGAGTGATGTAGCAAAACAGCTCACAGCAACCTCCAGCTCTTGGGCTTAGGTGATTCTCTTGCCTCAGCCTCCTGAGTAGGTGGAACTATAGGTGCCCACCACAATGCCTAGCAATTTGGCTAGGGCTGGGCTTGAACCCACCACTTTTGGTATATGGGACTGGTGCCCTACTCACTGAGCCACAAGTGCTACCCAATGCTGTGGATTGATATAAAATATGTACATGATTATTACACTAGAAACTATAGAATATTTATGAGGTAAATTTGAGGCATTCTGAGTAAACACAAAGATATACCAGATTAAAATATTGGGGCCCGCATTTTGGGAGGCCTAGACAGAAGGATTGCTTGAGGCCAGGAGTTTGAGACCATTCTGAACATCATAGTGAGACACAGCTTCTACAAAAAAATGAGAATAATTATGCAGGTATTGTGGCATATTCCTGTAGTCTCAGTTACCTGGGAAGCTGAGGCAAGGGGATCACTTGAACCCAGGGGTTTGAGGTTGCAGTGAGCTATGATGACACAATTGCACTCCAGCCTGGGTGACAGAGTAAGACCCCATCTCAAAAAGAAACAACACAATTTGGAAGATAAGATTGTTATGAAATCCATTCTCCTCAAATCCAACCATAAGATCTATAACATTATAATCAAAACCCTAGTGGAATTTCTTTTTTCTCTGAAAATTGACAAGATAATTATAAAATGATATAGAATGCAATGCATTAAAACCAAAGGAACCTTGGAAAACATGATCAAACTTAGAAGATGTACTCTGCATGACTTTCATGTTTACTATGTAGCTATAGCAATCAGGACAATATGGTATTGGGGAAAGAATAAAAAGATAGATCAGTGAAATAAAATGGATTGTCCAGAAATAGGCACCTGGTTTTATGGTGAAATTATTTTGACAAGAGCACAAAAGCAATTGTATAGGGAAAGGAAAGTCTCTTCAACAAATATTGCTGGAATAACTGGTTATTCATTGGGGATAAAAAAAAAAACTTTAACTTGCTCTTTAAACTATAAACACAAATTTATTCAAGATGAATCATAGATTTACATGTAAAATCAAAAACAGTAACTCTCCTACAAGGGAACATAAGAATATCTTTGCAACCCTATGGTAGGAAGACATGAAGCACCACAGAAAGCTTTAATCACAAAATAAAACAATATAAATTAGATTTGATAAAAGATCATCAATTGCTGCTCATTTTACACCACCAGTAAAAAAATAAATAGGCAGGCCTCAGGGAAGAAATATTTGCAACACATAAACTCATAAACTGACAAATGACTTATGTCCTTAATATGTAAAGAATGCCTACAACAAGATAATAAAAATACAAGCATTCGATTAAAAACGGGCAAATAATTGAACAGGCATTTTATAAAAGATATAAAAATGTCCAAAAAGCGCATGAAAATGTCCAACATCATTAGTCTCCAGGAAAATGCTAATGAAAACGACAACAGACCATGACTCATTTCCATTAGAATGGCTAGAATTAAAACAACAAGGATCACAAATTTTGTTTAAGATGTGGGAAAACTGTAATTCTCACACGTTGTTGATATCCGTGCAAAATGGTCAACAAACTTTTGGGAAAGTTTTGTGGTTTTTAAAAAATTTAATCATTGACTTAGCTTATCTTCACTTCTAGGTATTTATCCAAAAGAATGCACATATATGTCCACAAATAGCTGCTGCGAGATGGTTTACAGCAATGTGACTCTTAATGGCCCCAAACTAAAAATAACTTAGCTGTCCATAAATAAGAGGATGGATGTATCAATTTTGGTTATTCATATAATGGAATACCATTCAGCAATAAAAAGGGAAAGAAGCCTTATATATAAGGAATGACATTCATCCACATGGATAAATACCAAAATCATGCTAAAAAAGAGAAGAACACAGAAGGGGCCAGGTGTGGTGGCTTGTACCTGTAATCTCAGCACTCTGGGAGGCTGAGGTGGGAGGATGTTTTGAGGTCGAGAGTTTAAGACTAGCCTGAGAAACATAGTGAAGCACTGTTTCTACAAAAATAATTTTTAAAAAATTAGCTGGGCATGGTGGTATGTGTGAGTAGTTTCAGCTACTTATGAGGCTGAGCTGGAGAATCCCTTGAAAACAGAGGAGTTCAAGGTTGCGGTAAACTATAATTGCATGACCTCATCATTGAACTCCTGCCTGAGTGACAGAGAAAAACACTGCCTCAAAAAGAAGAAAAGAAAAGAAAAGAAAAAAAGAAAGGAAAAATAATACCAAAAAGGTATATCCTATAAGACTGTATTTTAGGAAGCTCTAGAATAAGCAAAACTAATATATATGATCAAAATCAGATTGTAGTTATTTCTGCATTGGGGAGGGTGATTGGCAATTGGTACCAGGGAACATTCTGTGGTGATGAATATGGGTTAGTTGGATGTCAAAACTAAAGAAAATACATACTTTGCATTCCCACCAGCAAACTAATTCACCCGTTTTGGAAAGACATTTGGAGAATACTCAGAGATCTAAAAATAGACTTGCCATTTGACAAGTCTATAATTCCTTTACTTGGTACATACCCAGATGACCAAAAATCACATTACAACAATGATCTAGCTATATTCAACAAGCCTGCTGTTCATACCACATAGCTTTTACTCCTCAAAAGTCAGGAAAGAGAGGCTCCAAGAGAGCAAATACCTGCCCAGGAGCACATGGGAGGAAGAGGCAGAGGTAAGATGTGAAAGGAGCCTTCCTGCCCCCAAGGGTGTAGAAACCACACCCCACATCGCCAACTGTGCCAAGACTGGGCTATAGGAATCAGAACAAGGATGCCACAGCCACCCGACGAGGTGGCAGTGCAGACAGGTGAGACCAGAGCCGGAGATGGACAACCCAGTTTCACGGGCATACAGGGTCCGGGGGGGAGCAGGAGCAGCCAGGAAGGGGAGAATAGGGTTTGTCTAGGTTGAGGACACACAATTGGGGAATGGTATTTCCACACCACACTGGGGTGTCCAGCTTCACAGGCCACAGTTTGCAGGGCTGCCTGGATACTCCTCTGGGCTCTAGTTTCCCTTCTGGGTGGCATTTCTGCAGGTCCTGGAAGAGGGACACTCTCTTTCTGTGTGGTTGCCTCTGGCTGAGCTCTGCTTCCTGACCCTCAGCCCTCCAGGGAGGCACTGTCATGGTTTCCCTTCAAGGAGCAGTAAGCAAGCCTGAGGCATGGCAAACTTTGAAGAGAAATAAAGTGCTGGGAAGTGATGTTTATCCCCCCATGGTCTGGCTTGTGGCCCATGCCTTTTCCTCTTGAATAGTCCCCGAGTGGGTAGACCTGGTAAATGTGATTCTGCCCTCCTCACTTCTCCCTGACACCAGCATGCCAGCAGCCCCGTCTTGCTGAGCCTTTTATCTTACTTCACCTCTCTCGCTCCCTCCACTCTGAAGAGAATTCCTGAGCGGGCTTGTCAATCTGTCATGGAGGTCTCCAGCTCCCTCTCCTCCCCGCAGCCAAGCCCTGCCAAGCAGCCCCTCCTTGGCTCTGTCACCGGAACATCAGTCTAAACAGTCATTCCGTGTCTGTCAAAATACTGACAGCACTTCCCCCTGCTCAGAGAGCATCAGATCCCATCTGGATCGCAAACAGTCTTCCAGGTTTATTTTGCCTATCACTTCTGAACACTTGCTATTTAAATTCCAAATCATTTTTTTTCCTGGGGTTAACAGTGTCCTGTTATTCTTGGAGTTTACTCACTACATCTCCAACTCAACCACCTTATTTGTATGCTTCTAGGATCATATATCAGCACACTTACACACACATACACATGCACGGGCACATCAGTGACATCTTGGCCACACCATCTCTGCCATCAGCCTCAGGCAGGGCTATCGTCAGTCTGGCTGTTACACTAACAACGCAATGTCTGAGATTTTCAAAGCCATTTGAATTATTGGAGGAAAGAATGAACTGTGCAATAAGTTCAGATGTTTTCTATTTGTTTCTTTAGGCCCTTTTCCAGTCAAAATTTAATTGTGTGACTCTGTCTATTAAAATACGTTGAGAATGGTTGTCATCATTCTCTCTCTCTCTCTCTCTCCTCTCAGATGCTGGGGGAATCTTGAAGCATTTCTTGGTAAATGAAACATGTCTACCACTGTCTCAGCTTAGTAGAAACAAGGCCGTTGGATGGCTAGGGAGGGCAAAGTCATCCTGCCTATGTCCCTTACCAAATGTGCCACCTTTCTGTTAATGTGAAACACTTCTAGGTTCAATGATGCCACTGACATGCTACTTAAAGTATAAAACAGAGAAAGAGCAAGCAGGATCAGAGGTCAGCCTTGTTCACCAGAGCTCCTGCAGCCTGGCCTCTGACCTGCCTGAGCCTAGGCACCTGGCTGACTCTCTGGCATCTCTCTTCCCTGACCCCAGCTTGCTGCCTGCTCTTCTCCCATGAAGTGAGTCTCCTACCTAAATTTGTCTTTCTTCTTTCTGAATCTGCTCATTCCTGCTTGGAATGCTGAGTCGTGGCCAGTTCCACATTGGAGCAGCTCACTTCCCTATATCAGTAAGGGCTTTTGGTCGTAGTAGTTGCACTGGTCTAATGAAGACAGAATGACAGACTGGGCCACCGCATCCCAGGTCAAAGTCCCAGAGATAGGTTTGAGTGCTGGTGACAGTCTCTTTAAAGATGGGTTGTTTCAGAATGACATGGGAAGGAAAGCCTAGGAGCTGGGGTGCTCTGGTCAGGGGCACAAAATGCTTGAGTTACTTGGACCCAGCTGAACTCTGTGGGTCATCTTCTTCAAGCCTGGAGTAATTCCAAGAGTCAGGAGAATACCCCTAACCTACTGTGGGCTCCGCTGGCATTAGAGTGTAGGGTGTACCCTTCCACCACACCAACATCCAACATCATTTCATATCTTTGTAAATCATATGACTTTCCTTCCTTTTCACAAAAGCAAGACTAAAGGTCTACCTTCAAAGAATTATCTCAGTAAGGCCACAGGATTGACAAAAGATAACTCCATGCCAGAGGGTATAGGATCATCGACCCTGAAGCACTTCTCCATGTCTAGGAGACTCCCACTCCGGGTGTGTGAAGCTGCACAGTGGGCAGCCATAAAAACAAGACCTCAAAATACAAGGCATCTCTTCTGTTAGTATGCTCTTACTAGGGCCAATCTGTACTAGTTTGATGGTCATTACAAAAGTTTTGAGACACACAAAAATCAAGAAACATAAAATTCATGCTGACAGAAACAAATGAAGCCCTCCCTGCAACACTGATAAAACAAGCAAATGGAAATTTGCCTGGGTGAATCAGAAAGGCCACAGTGGACTGTGTTTCCTGGAAGTGAAATAATGGATCATAACATGGTCTGCCTCAAAACTTTCAAAGTGACCCATGTATGTGGTGCTTTTATTTGGTTTCCTTTCATTCATTTCATTGATTTCGCTCCTTTTCTGCCCCCTCCCTTCCTCTCTTTTTTCACTTTTTCTTTTCTTTTCTTTTGTCTTTCTCATTAACTTTGTGTACATTTGTGAGTGCCATGTCTGTGTGATTTTATTGAATATCAAAAGAATATAAAACATTTGTAAAATATGCACAGGGGATGAATACCGGCAATACAACTCAATACTTAAGGCCCTATGACTGAGTAAGAGACCCAGGACATGGTCCCAACTTGGGGCCCCTATCTCATTCTCCTCCCTCCCCCTTCAGGACAAATCATTACCCCACATCATGTGTATATGACTTGTGATCCTCTCCTGGCCTATCGGAGACTGCTATAAACCCATAGCTCCCAGATCCTGAATCAAGACCTTTTCTTAAAAAAAGAAAGATCCCCTCCAACTCTGAGAAGATCACAGGTGGGAAGTTTCTAAACACTTCCAAACTCATATTTAGTAAAAGTGGAAGCTATTACAAACTAATATATCATCATCCAACATCACCCAAAAGAAATCTGCAGTCAGTAACACGGCCCGTGATTCTGAAGCTACTTTATATACAAGTGAAATAGTTTTAAATGTCATTAAATCTGGCATATTAGAGCACTGTCTTTCTCAGGTTTCTGGGATCCATATTCTTTTTTTTTTTTTTTTTAATAAGTTGTTTGGCTTCTGACAAAACCCACACTTGAGAAAATCATTGATGACTTGAAGTTGAAACCTAATCCCTTCTGGGCTGGGCAATTGAAGAGCAGTGACTAGTCACTAGAGTGGGCATTTGTGGAGGCAGCCCACTGTATGATCAGTATCTATCATACTGGCCACCATAGTGACATAATTGAGCTATTGTTAGATTTATTTTTATATATATATATATATATATTTTTTTTTAAGAATCCAGAATTTCCAAAATTTTTATTATAAAGTGGCTTGCAAGTAACTAAAAAGGAAGGGATATGTTTTTAGTGTTTTCATTCTCCATGGAGAATTTCATATAGAAAAGAAGTTGATTTACTTTTGTTGTATTCAGTTTTAGATGGTATTTTCAAATCTAATATTTTTTTATTTATTTTTTATTTTTTTAAATACATGTATTTTATTATTCTTCATTATATTATTACCCCACCCCCACCCCTCAATGGTAAGACAGAATTGATTTACAGAAAAGAATACAGAAAACACTAAAACTCCTGGTAGAGGGAGAGAATTCAAGTGGGGAAAGAGAAGCTCTCTCCGTTCCTCTCCCGGTCTTTCCCCGTCTCCTCCTTTAGGCCTTTAGCCTCAGGGTATATATAGGTGTATGGGTTCCTTGGCCAGGAAACGAATGAATACAGTCCCTTCCACTGGGGGCAAGGCGAATGAGTGTATCAATGAATGGATACGGTCCACTCATGGAATTGAGGCCTAGGAAATTCACAAGAAA
>CAUYRH010063510.1:0-11185 GCA_963574655.1 Perodicticus potto | reverse complement strand
CAGCTATTCTTTTTGTTTGTGTTGTCATTGTTGTTTAGCAGGCCCAGGCCAGGTTTGAACTTACCCCTCTTGGCACCATAACATTGCTACAGGTGCCAAGCCATCCAGATGTATTTATGAAAGTTGAGTTTAGTCTTTTTTCCAGAAGGAGGTTATAAGGCCTGCTCATCTTGGGTTTAATATGGATAAGACAGCATGACCCATATTCCCACTGCCATTGTAGAAATTGCTGGCAGGGTAGGGTACCCAAGGTCAAGAAATAAGAAACTTGGGCGGCGCCTGTGGCTCATCGAGTAGAGTGCCGGCCCCATATACCGAAGATGGCGGGTTCAAACACGCCTCGGCGAACTGCAAAACAGAAAAATAGCCGGGCGTTGTGGCGGGTGCCTGTAGTCCCAGCTACTTGGGAGGCTGACGCAAGAGAATTGCCTAAGCCCAGGAGTTGGAGGTTGCTGTGAGCTGTGTGATGCCATGGCACTCTACTGAGGGCAATAAAGTGAGACTCTGTCTCTACAAAAAAAAAAAAAGAAATAAGAAACTCACACTTTGCAGTATACTCAGAACCTCCTTTTCCTGGCTGTCTCCATTGATAAAAAACAGGAAAGGGTCGATTTTTCTGAACTTCATCATCCTTTTGCCTGTGGATATTGTGGTTGCAGGCGAAGGCATCAAACCGATGTTTTTAAAGGCATACTGTACAGGTGCAGGTGTAATGTATCCAAATAATCTCACCTGAGAAGGAAATGAAAAAGAGGAAAAGAGAAAGAAATGATTGCTTCTTAGGTAAATGTATCCCAGGTCTAGGGCTGTGCCCACTTCTTCTCCTGCAATGTCATGTATTTAGAACTTGCAACCCTTTGCTTTTCTACTTGTGATATTCTTGCCTAATGAGTTTGTTTCAAATACTCTTTTGTGTCTCGTACACCTGAGCTGGAGGGTTTGAATCCAGCCCAGGCCCGCCAAACAACAACGACGGCTGCAACCAAAAAATGGCTGGGCGTTGTGGCAGGCGCCTGTAGTCCCAGCTACTTGGGAGTCGGAGGCAGGAGACTCGCTTGAGCCCAGGAATTGGAGGTTGCTGTGAGCTGTGATGCCACGGCACTCTATCCAGGGTGACAGCTTGAGGCTCTGTCTCAAAAAAAAAAAGAACAATCAAATACTGTTTTGCCCTATTCTTACAATACTCAAGAGGCTCTGAAAACTTCTCTTCCCTTACCTATATAGCATAGTTTTATTTCCATTCTCTCCATCCAGGCTTCTCATATCCCCTGAAAAATTTTAACTGTAAATTTATGTTCTACCAAAAATAAATAAATAAATAAATAAATATATATATATGTACACACTCATATCATATATACATACACACACACACACACACACATATATATATAATGTTTTATAATACTGAAAATGTTTTCCTTGTGCCTATTTAAAATGGGAAAATGTGGGTACCTAAGATTGCCATTGTGGTAAGTCTGCATTAGATTTTAGCAAAGAAGGAGAATACCTGCTGTTTAGGTTCCATCTAGAAGCTCCATCAGTTCTATGTAGAAAAAGATGAAGTACATGGGGCCAGCAGTAGAGGCTTACACCTGTAATCCTAGAACTCTGGGAGGCCATGGCAGGTGGATTGCCTGAGATGAAAAGTTCGAGTCCAGTCTGAGCAACAGCAAGACCTGTCTATAAATAATCATCAGGTGTTGTGGTGGGTTCTCTTGCCTCAGCTACTGGGGAGGCTGAGGCAAGAGAATTTCTTGATCCCAAGAATGTGAGCTTATTGTGAGGTATGATAGCATAGCACTCTACCTAGGGTGACAAAGTGAGACTGTCTCAACAAAAAAGAAGCAAAGATGAAGTGTATGCCCTTTTACAGAAGATGGCATTAACTACCTAAAGTAGTTGTTCAGTGGTTAGGGCGCTGGCCAAATGCACTGTGGCTAGTGGGTTGCAGCCTGGCCTGAGCCTGCTAAACAAACAAAAGCAAAAACAGTCAGGCATTATGGAGGGCACCTGTCATCCCAGCTACAAGGGAGGCTGAATCAAAAAGACGTCTTGAGTCCAAGAGTGTGAGGTTCTTGTGAGCTGTGATACCACAGCACTCTACTGAGGGCAACATAGTAAGATTCTGTTTCACAAAAAAAAAAAAAAGAAAGAAAGAAATATGCACAGCTTATAGTATATTATGTAAGTAAGCCACAGAAATACACACGCCTATATTGGTGCCTTTATTTTTGCACTGTAACCTAAACAATATCTATACTTGGATAATGGATGTTAATCCCATCCTCTTTCCTCAGGGTTTAAAGAGCACATGAGGGAATATCTCTCTACTGTACTTATTACATAATAGCATTCAGTCATGTAAGTCAAGAAAGTTCTCACTCACTCATTAATGTAAAAATATAGTTAAATCTTTTTCAGGAACTGTTGACATTCAGAGATGTGTCTGTAGAATTCTCTATGGATGAATGGGCCTGCCTGGACCCTGCTCAGCAGCATTTGTATCGGGATGTCATGTTAGAGACCTACAGACACCTGGTCTTCCTAGGTGAGGATAACTTATATACACAGTTCCTACTATACACTAAGCATTTCATATTGCTTCTTTGTAGATGAGTTTTGTGGAATTTCTTCTTTGACTGTGCTAGTTTCAGATTGTTGTTTCTAAGGAAAACTTAAGTTCTTGGTATAGAAATGAAAATACTTCAGATGTTTATCTTGGCACTAATCTTAGCCTTTCTTGAGGTGATATATGTCCTTTACTGCATTGATGGTAACTTCAAAAATTTAGAGGCTTACAATTGTTGCCCATACCTTTAAGTCTAGTTTCTAGCATCAAGTTCTATTTCAGTAGTACTGGGTAGTGGAGCATTTTAAATTATTTTTTTGTTTGTTTTTTGAGATAAAAAACCATGTCACCCTCAGCAGAATGTCGTGGCATCACAGCTCAATGCAACCTCAAACTCTTGGGCTTAAGCAGTTGTCTTGGCTTAGCCTCTCAAGTAGCTGGGACTAGGCGCCCCCACCCCACCCCATTCCCGGCTATTTTTCTGTCACAGTTGTCATTGTTGTTTAGCAGGGCTGGAGCACAGCTGGGTTCAAACCAGCCTGCCTTGGTATATGTGGCTGGTGCCCTCTGCACTGAGTTATGGGTGCTGCCAAAACCTCTACTTTTAGATTATTCTTTTAAGATCCCTAAAATGTTGTGTTCTCTGCTTTAGGAAGGTATATAGTAATTGGAGAAGCCCAACAAGAGTCATGTCATTTTTTCTAATAAAACAGGTCTTGCTGTCTCTAAGCCAGACCTCATCACCTGTCTGGAGCAAAGCCAAGAACCCTGGAAGGTGAAGACACACCAGACAGTAGTCGACCACCCAGGTAGGTTGAACTGAATGGAGCAGATAACACTGGTGAAATGTCCAAAGTTCAAGGAGAAAACCAAACAATACAATGTGATTAAGGAAACTCAGCTTCATTGGAAATGATTTCTGAGAAGCCTGGGTTTATTTCTCTTGTGCTTACATAAGGGCACCTGTGTTCTGCTTTTCATTTTTTTTTTTCTTGTAGAGACAGAGTCTCACTTTATCTCCCTTAGTAGAGTGCCGTGGCATCACACAGCTCACAGCAACCTCCAACTCCTGGGCTTAGGCGATTCTCTTGCCTCTGCCTCCTGAGTAGCTGGGACTACAGGCACCTGCCACAAGGCCTGGGTATTTTTTGGTTGCAGTTGTCATTGTTGTTTGGCAGGCTGGATTTGAACCCGTCAGCTCTGATGTATGTGGTTGGCGCCTTAGCTGCTTGAGCTACAGGCGCCGAGTCATTAGGCAATTCTCTTGCCTCAGCCTCCCACATAACTGGGACTACAGGCACCCCCCACAATGCCCGGCTCTTTTTTTGTTGCAGTTTGGCAAGGGCTGGGTTCGAACACACCACCCTCGGTGTATGGGGCCCGTGCCCTACTAACTAAGCCACAGGAGCCTATTAATCTTTTTCTAATCTTTCAATTGATTATTGAAAAAGGTATCTTAGGTAAGGGTATATGGCACACCTCCTGAGTGAGGAACACAACTACAAGCGCAACTTTACCTAACAAATGTAAACATTATAACCTAATTGTTTGTACCCTCTTATTAACCTGAAATTTTAAAAAAGGGAAAAAAAGTTGAGTATTAAATTAAACCATGTTGCAGTTTATTCTTTTACTTCTGTCATGATTTATTTCATATATTTGGAAGCAATGGTGTTACGTATATGTTTTAGTTTATTGCATCAAATAGTAGTTTTTCACCTAGTGTTATCACTTTTCTCAAGATATGTAATATAAGACACCTAAATGAGATGGGGGTCTCACGTTTACAAGATGTATAATATAATATACCTAAATGAGGTTTGTGAATATATATAGATACTGAGGATTCTTGGTAAAGAGGCCTCTTTTATTACTACATTTTTCTCCTGGATATATAGGCCACAAGTGTATATTGTCTCATATAATTATAGCTACTCCACCAACTTTCAGTTACTATTTTTACTTGGCATATGGGTTTTTGTCTTTTTACTTTTAGCCTATTTTAGTCCTGAAATTTATAAGGGGTCTTCTCTAGAACTAATATTGTAGAAAGTCATTTATTACAAGTCTATTCAACCATATCGTCTTTTTAGATTAATGAGTTAATTATGTTAAATATAAATGAGTTAAAGTTACTATTACTTTCTTCTAGATATGTTATCCTCATTTGTTTTCTTGTTACCTTCATTTCTGTTTTATTGATTTTTGTAATTAGTCTAATTTCCTTCTTAGTTTACTTTACATGAATTGTATAGACATTTTGTTTTTGAACATCTTGAATGGAAATTATAAAAGTTATTAAAGACATAACAGTATAATGCAATATCATATCAAGGTAACTTTAATTGAATGCAAAAAATTATAACTCTTTATATTCTTTAGTTATATATATAATATATATTTATATATATTTAGTTTGTTATTATATATATATTTATACATGTATAAATATATATATATATTTTTTTTTTTTCTGTCAAAGAGTCTTGCTCTGTGTCCTTGAATAGAGTGCTGTGGCATCATCATAGCCCTCAGCAACCTCAAAGTCTTGCACTCAGGAGAGCCTCCTGCTTCAGCCTCTCCAATAGATGGAAGTATAAGCACCCACCACAATGCTTGGTAGTTCTTGTGTTTGTTTTGTTTTGTTTTGTTTTTTGAGGCAGAGTCTCACCATGTCGTACTTGGCAGAGTGCTCTGGCATCACAGCTCACAGCAACCTTCAACTCTTGGGCTTAAGCGATTCTCTTGCCTCAGCCTCCCAAGTACCTTGGACCACAGGCGCCTGCCACAACACCAGCTATTTTTTGGTTGTTGTTGTCATTGTTGTTTGGCAGGCCTGGGCTGGGTTCAAACCCACCAGCTCTGATATATTTGGTTGGTGCCCTAGCCTCTGAGCTATAAGTGCCAAACCTTTGTTTTATTTTCTTTGAGACAGTTTCACTTTTGTCACCCTTCGTAGAGTGTGGTGGCATCATAATTCACAGCCATCTCCAACTCTTGGGCTCAAGCGATTCTCTTGCCTCAGCCTCGCAAGTAACTAGGACTATAGGCGCCTGCCACAACGCCCAGCTATTTTTAGAGACAGGGTGTCAGCCTGGCTTAGGCTGGTCTCCAGCCTCTGAGCTCAGGCCATCCGCGAGCTTCAGCCTTTCAGATTGCTACGAATACAGGTATGAGCCACCTTGCCCAGCCCTGTTTTTAGCAGAGATGGAGATCTCACTTTTCTCAGGCTGGTCTTGAACTTCTGAGCTCAAGCATTCTACCCTCCACAGCCTCCCAGAGTGCTAGGACTACAGGCATTAGCCACCAAGTCCATCCTTTACCTTGTTATAAATGTGACAAATTGTATCATTTTATATTGTGATGTGTTAATAGGGACATTTCAGTAGTTCTGAAATAACATCCTTGAAGGTAAATTTATAAAAGCTTAATTAGATAATTAGTATGCAGCCCATATTTTTTATAACAGTTGGTTTTGTATGATTTAGTTTATTGCATCAAATAGTAGCTTTTTCATCTTCTGTTATCAACTTTTAACTGAATGACATTATGATTTGTTTCTTTTTTTTAATGTATTAACATAGATTATTTTAATTTTATTTATTTATTTTTTTATTGAATCATAGCTGTGTACATTAGTTCAATTATGGGGTACAGTGTGCAGACTTCATATACAATCTGAAATATTTTCATCTGTCTGTTCGACTATGATTTGTTTCTAATTGTTCATTTCATACACCAATACCCATTACAATATCCATTACACCATTACAATATCCATATTTTGCTTTATTTGCAAAACTCTGCAGAATGTAAGGCTTTCTTTGCTTCTGAAAGCTGAATTAAAGCTTTTCTCTTTTGTGTAAGGAGAGCACCAATATATCAATCACATTAAAATGATGTTTTTCTAGTGTTAAGCCCCAATATTTAATATTTTCTTATGAAAGCTTTTTATCAATGATTTTCATGTGTTTAAAATATTATTGCCCTAACTGTATACTAAAGATTCAGAATTTGTGCTTCTCATGGATGTACAGTTATCCTTGAAAATGGCAGTTATGGGTGGGGCGTGGTGGCTCATGACTGTAATCTTAGCACTCTGGGAGTAGAGGTGTGTGAATCACATGAGTTCAGAAATTCTAGACCATCCTAAACAAGAGTGAGACCTCATCCCTGCTAACAAACTAGAAAAATGGGGTGGGTGCTGGTAGTCTGAGTTACTGGGGATTCTGGGGCAAAAAGATCTCCTAGGTTCAGGAGTTTGAGGTTGCTATAAACGTAACATGTATTTTTAGAATTTTGTGGGTTAAATTTTCCTTTAATTTCGTTTCGTATTTTATATAGTTCTTTTTACTTTTTTAAAGTACCTCACCTCACCTCAGTCAACTTCTTTTAGGTTTTAGCTGTACAGCATGTTCCAAAATTTACCATACATACACATGTAGGGAAAATAGGAAATTATCATGAAATATACCATTATTTACAAAATATTACATAATTTTACAAAATATTTCTCTATGTGTTGATATAGAAATATTAAAAATTTAATGTATGAGTTTCTTATCTGTGTACTTTTGGGATACTTTGTACATTTTGTACGACAATATTCAGCTCTGGTTGCTGCCATCATTGTTTTTTGGCGGGCCCAGGCTGGATTCAAACCCGCCAGCTCAGGTGTACGTGGCTGGTGCCTTAGCGGCTTGAGCCACAGGCGCCAAGCCTTCAACTCTGTATACTTGAAAACATTGAGAAGAAAAGTTAAATGTAACTCAGCTCTATGCCTATTGGTAATTTCGTTTTCTTTGTGTTTATTTCCCTATACGTTACTCGTATTTGGTTTATGAGTAGTATATTTTCTCATGGTTGCTGTGCCATTTGACCTTTTTTTTTTTTTGAGACAGAGTCTCACTGTGTCACCCTTGGTAGAGTACCGTGGTGTCACAACTCA
This sequence comes from Perodicticus potto, assembly GCA_963574655.1. Taxonomy (NCBI): domain Eukaryota; kingdom Metazoa; phylum Chordata; class Mammalia; order Primates; family Lorisidae; genus Perodicticus; species Perodicticus potto. The sequence goes on along the minus strand of CAUYRH010063510.1, from coordinate 3,665 downwards.
CAGGCACATCAAACTCCTGGGCTTAAGTGATTCTCTTGTCTCAGCCTCCCAGTAGCTGGGACTACAGGTACCTGCCGCACCAGCTGGCTACTTTTTGTTTTAGTTGTCATTGTTGTTAACTGGCCCAGACTGGATTTGAACCCACCAAACTCAGTGTACATGGTGGGTGGTACAACAACTGTGCTACGGGCACTGAGCCCATCTGAATTTTTTTGTGTCTCAATGTTTTGTGTAGTAACATGCTGTGATTCTTATTATTTGAGTGTGTGCCTATAGCTGTTTTTATGGTAGTTACCAAGGCGATTACACATTTTTTAATATATTGCAAACTGGCAACAACTAATTTTTTTTCAAAAAAATCTCCTTTCAACTTATTGTTGTCACCAATTTCATATTGTTACCTTGAACACTTGTACCCATTAACAGAAGTTTCCTGTTAAGATTCTATTTGGGGGGCTTGGCACCTATAGCTCAAGCAGCTTGGGCACCAGCCACATACACCAGAGCTGGCAGGTTCAAATTCAGCCAGGCCTGCCAAACAACAATGACAGCTACAAACAAAAAAAACTGGGTGTTGTGGTGGGCACTTGTGGTCCCAGCTACTTGGGAGGCTGAGGCAAGAGAATCGCTTAAGCACAAGAGTTGGAGGTTGCTGTGAGCTGTGACACCAGGGCCCTCTACCCAGGGCAACATCTTGAAACTCTGTCTCAAAAAAAAAAAAAAAAAAAAGATTCTGTCTTTGGTTTTGGCACAGCGGTTAGAGTGTGTTGGCCAGATACATTGGGGCTGGCAAGTTCCAACCCAACCTGGGCTTGCTAAAAGCAACAATGACAACTATAACAAAAAAAGGGCATTGTGGTGGGCGCCTGTAGTCCCACCTACTTGGGAGGCTGAGGAAAGAGAATCCCTTAAGCCCAAGAGTTTGAGGTTGCTGTGAGCTTTAATGCCACTGCACTCTACCCACGGTGATATAGTGAGACTGTCTCAAAAAAAAAAAAAAAGATTCTGTTTTTGTCTTTAAATTTTAAAGCACAATTCAAAATGTTTACTGCACAATTATTATAAAAATACAGAATTTTACTTCAGTGTACTTAGTTATTGTGTTCAGATTTACTTACTTTTAGCTCATTTAGCATTGTTCTCTAGCATACTGTCATTTTAAAAGAAAGGGGCTTCCTTTGACATTTCTTGTTTGGCAGTTTTCATTATTCATTTATCTTGATAAATGTTTACTTTCTCTTCGTTTTCAAGGAAAGTTTTGCTGGATATAGTATATGTGTTTTGAAATTTTTGTTCTTTCAGCACTTTGACTATATCATCCAACTCTTTTTTGATCCAGAAACTGTGTGTCAATAAATCCACTAGTAATCTCAGAAGAGTGTGCTTAGAGATGACACATCTATGTCCTTTTGTGGCTTTCAAGATTCTCTTGGGTGTCTTTCAAATCTTTGATATTCATGTGTCTTTTTCTGGGTCTCTTTGTGTTTCTCCTAACTGAAGTGTAGTGAGCTTCTTGATGTTCTATCTCTTTTTTCTTAACTTTGAAAATTTCTCAGTCTTTTCCACTTTGTTCTTCAATTTCAGATTTTTTGTTTTTTTAAAGATTTTCTTTAATTTTTCTTTAAATTGTCTTAGTTTGAAGTTTTTTTAATTTTCTTTTTTTCCTATTTACATATTTATCCATTTATTTATTTGTTTATTTATTTTTTTTTTGTAGAGATAGAGTCTCACTTTATCATCCCTGGTAGAGTGCCGTGGTGTCACACAGCTCACAGCAACCTCCAACTCCTGGGCTTAGGCAATTCACTTGCCTCAGCCTCCCGAGTAGCTGGGACTACAGGTCCCCACCACAATGCCCGGCTAGTTTTTTGTTTTTTGCAGTTCATATTTTCTAGCTGGCTAGTTTTTTGTTTTTTGCAGTTCATATTTTCTAGCTGAAGCATTTCCCCCACATTTTCTCTTAAGAGCTTGTCATCTCTTGCTAAACCTGAATCTGTCTGTCGTATTGGAGTCTCTCTGGTGCTATAACTATATTTTACTTTTTGTTTCAGCACTCCAGTCTGTTTTATAAACTATAGTACCATTCCCTGCAGCACTCTCACTTATGGGACATAAGCTATCTTTAGAAAAGCCCTGAAAAGCCAGTAGAATTAATGCAGGTGTCACTATTTTTGTTTTGAGGAAAAAGTTTACTTTCATATGCACCATGCTGTTTTCAGATGGGGGAATGTCTGTGGTCTTTAAGTAGAACAAGCTTTTCTTAGTATTTTTTTCCTTATTTTATTTTATATAGTTATATATTTCTGAGACACAGTTTCTGTCACCCTGGATAGAGTGCTGTGGTATCATAGTTAACAGCAACCTCAATTACCTGGGTTAAAGAGATACTCTTGCCTCATCTTCCCAAGTTGTTGGGACTGTAGGTGGCTGCCACATTTCCAAATGTTTTCTATTTTTGGTACAGACAGGGATTCACTCTGGCTCAGAATGCTGTCCAAGGCCTGTGTTCAAGCGATCCACCCACTCAGACTTCCAGAGTGCTAGTTTTACAAACATGAACCACTGCACCCAGCCTGTATATGCCTCTTCACATGGTGCTCACCTGGCAGGCTGAAAATTCTTAGTTGGATTTTATAATTCCCAAAATGCACTATTTATTTTTTACATATACCTATGTCTAAAATTGTTAGGACGTGTGCTGTACTATGACTTCTTGCTACTGTGCTTGGCATAATTTTACAGAAACAACTTGTAATGTATATTTATTTAATTGTGATGAAAACTCAGTGGCATAACTTTGTATTTTTTACATTTCTTTCAGTTACATCTAATCATTCTACCCAGGATAATTCACAAGTGCTGGGTGCAGACATTTTATTACCGAGGATAATGCTGAGAAGACATCAAAATGATGACCCTGAGAATTTAAACTCAATAAAATACTGGTATCGAGTGTATGAGTGTAACCAGCAGAAAGTATGTTATGATGGTCTGGATGAATGTTTAACAGCTATGCATGGTAAAATCTACCAATGCAGTAAAGGTTTCAAAGTTTTGAGAAAATTATCAAGTCTAAATAGACATAAGATGATATATACTGGGGAGAAAACTTTTGACTGTAAAAAACATGGGAAAGACTTAAACCTATCCACAAACTTTGGTAAACATAAGATAAGTCATTTTGTGGAAAAGCAGTACAAATATGAAGAATGTTGCAAAGTCTTTAAATCTTGCTCAAGCTTGTCTAAGCACAGGGGACTTCATACTGGAGAGAAAATCTACCTTAGCAAAAATGATGACAAGTGTCTTAGCCACAGCTCAGAACATTCTAACCATAAGACAATTTATGATGGAGAGAAACCCTACAAATGTGAAGAATGTGGCAAAGCCTTTAATGATTCCTCAACCCTTTCTGTACATAAAAGAATTCATTCTGGGGAGAAACCCTACAAATGTGAAGAATGTGGAAAAGCCTTTAACCGGTCCTCAACCCTTTCTGTACATAAAAGAATTCATTCTGGAGAGAAACCCTTCAAATGTGACGAATGTGCCAAAGCCTTTAAGCGGTACTCACACCTTTCTGTACATCAAAGAATTCATTCTGGAAAGAAACCCTACAAATGTGAAGAATGTGGCAAATCCTTTAACAATTACTCAACCCTTTC
>CAUYRH010063507.1:0-10111 GCA_963574655.1 Perodicticus potto | reverse complement strand
TTTTTTTTTTTTTGAGACAGAGCCTCAAGCTGTCACCCTGGATAGAGTGCCGTGGCATCACAGCTCACAGCAACCTCCAATTCCTGGGCTCAAGTGAGTCTCTTGCCTCTGCCTCCCAAGTAGCTGGGACTACAGGCACCTGCCACAATGCCTGGCCATTTTTTGGTTGCAGCTGTCTTTGTTGTTTGGCAGGCCTGGGCTGGATTCGAACCCACCAGTTCAGGTGTACGTGGCTGGCGCCTTAGCCCATTGAGCCACAGGTGCTGAGCCTATTTACAAATTGTAACAGAAGACTAAAACAAGCAAAGGGAAAAGAGTTATCACTGCTTGGGATAACATTAAATTAAATGCTTAAAAAGTCATTAGTCATCACAACTAAAATTATGCAAAAAACCATTAGTTTGTAATATCACATCAATGCATGTAAAAATGTGAAAGAGTTGTGCTATATAAGGCTTTAACATAATAGATTTTTTAAAAATTTTCTATGCAGAAAGCATTATATCTTTAATTTAAAAATATCCCAAATTTCTAGCATCAAATTTAAACCAAAACATATGATAAGACATATAATGCATCTTCTAACATAACTTTCAGGATGATTACTTTTCACTCAAAATAAAGGTCAAAACTAGTGTTTGTATATATTTATTTTCTGGTTCTCTTAATCAAGAGAAATACCATATTTACATTTGGTTCATGGCAATTTTTCAGTATATAAATTTTCTACTTTCACCTACAATGGCATATAAAGCACAACTCTCCAATATGTTTATTGTAGATAAAATTCTTCATTTAATCTGTCAGACTAAAGAAAAGGTCTTTTAATATCATCAGAAAACTAGCACATAGAAAAGGAACTGTAAGTGCATATCTCATTCCCTATTACCAGTTTCATACCAAATACTAAAAGCAAAGCAAATAAAATCATATGAACTGAATTTAAGAAACTATAATTAGTGCCTACTACCAATGGATGAGTTTAAATAGTTGCAAAATTAAGCCTAAGTTTAGTTTCATCATCTATGCAGGAATTCTTTTGTGAATGTGACAAAGCTCTAAGTCAAGGGTCTGTATATGAAAACTGAGGTGAATAAGTCAAAAGCCTCCTGATATCATGTCTTACTGATGCAGTATTCCTATGAGTCTTCAACTTTCCATTTTAAAACCTAAAGAAAAAAGTCTTTAAATTTTTTCTTTAATGAAAATTGAACAAAAAAACTCAAGATTATTTATATCTACCTAAATCCTACTTAACTGTCTTTCCATGGTCCTGTGGGTCGCGACCCCTTTGGAGGTAGAATGACCCTTTCACAGGTGTTGCCTAAGACAATTGGAAATATCAGATATGTACATTACAATTCATGACAGTAGCAAAATTACAGTTATAAAGTAGCAATGAAAATAATTTTATGTTTGGGGTTCACTACAACATGAGGAACTGTATTAAAGGGTCACAGTATTAGGAAGGTTGAGAACCACTAGTCTAAACAGACTTAGAAAAAAATATCATCAACACTATGACTCCCAAAACACAAACCCATGTACATTTTTTGAATGATTACAATGAAATATATCATGTTAGTTAAAGTGGAAAGACCATTAGCACAATTAATGCTATTTGGTGCTATAATAAAAAGGCATTTAAATAATAAAGATATTTACTGTTTTAGAAAAAAACAAGGGAATTATTACTCTATACTTATTTTTGCTTTGTTATGACCAAAGACTGTACATGTAAAATGGATTATGTACTAAAAGCATAAGTTGGCTAATAAGTTTGAAATCTACGGTGTTTATATTAAGGTAAATATCCACAGACAAATTAATAGACATTTCCTGGATTCTAAGACAAATTTTTAATCTACTTTTTTAATAAAAACAAATAAAAAGTACCTAACAGGAAATACTTTTTATAATAGTAAGCCTCAAATTTATTAAAAATACTGAAGAAATGCTCCTGTTTGAATTATGAAAATATTATATGCCTTTGTACGTTGACTTGGGTCATTGCTCTTTAGAAGATTCTAATGTATAACAGAGTAGATGGATCTGATAAATAAACTAGTCTTCTTTTCTGCTGCACACAATGTATTTTATGGTTTTTTATTAATTTGTCCAAGTTGAACCAAGAGACATAGGCCCTGATACTGGGCTGCCATTGTCTGCATGAGAGACCTTAGAGAGCAGGCCAACTTGCCTCCCCTCAGATACTCTCTCATCTGCACTGAACAAACTGTAAAATCCCTGTTTTCTTTTCAGATCAGGGAATTAATGAAATGACAAAATTTGTGCCTAGATTTTCTTCTTTCGGAATGAATCTGTCCAATTTTCTGAATGACTCATTTGGCAGGCAAGACACATGTAAGGTAATAAGGAAGTTCATGATCAAGATAAGCACAGGAGCATAAGGGATTATGGCTGGCACTATCAGATTAGGAGACTGGGGTACAAGAAAAGCCATAACATAGCAGAGAGTAAAGGAGAGGGTACACTGTCAACCAGGGAAATATTTAGCCAGGATGAAAGATGGGTTAATCACAGCAGGATACTTGTTTTGTGCCACTGGGAAAAGAACCAGAAGTATGATGTTGAGGTGAAAATCGAGTTTAGACATAAAAGCAACTTTCTTACTTTAAATGCATTCTAATGCATATAATTAAATAAAATGAAAATAATGCATAAAAAGAAAATAAAATTGTCATAAACCAAGGGTATATATTTTCTAATGTAACTCTTAGACAAAAATTTAGATGTATAATTTATGATATGGTTTTAAAAGAACAAAGCAAGCGAACAACTTATCTTGTGGTCTTTTGAGAAGATAATATAGCACAGTTTTCGTGTGCAAATATTTTATTTACTTTGCTTGTCTATTGTGGTAGCTCTTAAATTGATAGTTTCTTGTGGATAACGGTGAGTTAATTAAACTTTAGATTTCTCATCTGTAAAATAGGAATGGGAGTTAAAGTATCTTTGGATCAATTTGTTATATTTGAGTCAGGGTTATAAGTATGCCCATCACCCAGATAGTGTTTGTTGTTTTTATTATGCATCAAAATAATATTTAATTTCAAAATGCTAATTTATTTCAAAAATATACTTTAAGGCACTAAAATATGTATAATAGAAATCAAAGATGAACAACTCTGTGCCCACTGGAAGTTCAGTTTTTTGGGAAAAATTTTTCAAATGAAATCTGACTTTTATTGTAGCATTTCAAGGGTCAAAATCAGTTACTCTTACAAGCTTCTTATCTTATTCATAAACAGTGGCCATATATATACTTAAAGGTACTGGAGATCTACTGAGGCAGCAAGGATTTGAGAACTACAATTCAAAAGAGAAGACAACCACAGAGAGATGGGCCCCATATTTGATACCAAACAACAGTTAATAATAGACTTAGCAGGCAAGGATATTAGATGTTATTATTACTGTATTCCATATGATCATAAGTTTAGTAGAGACATGATCAGAATAGAAAAAACTTAAATCAAGTCTCTAAGTAACTAAAAGTAGATCCATGAGATGAAAAATACAATAGGATAACTTAACGACATATTAAACATTGCTGAAGACTAATTTAATAACTTGAATATATAGCAATAGAAATTATCAAAGATAAAATACATAGAGTAAAGGAATAATAAACAGATGGATTTAGGTACACAAAATTAAGCAAACAAGTTAGATTGGTGAGATAGAATGGATATAATGAAGAAAAAACTATTATTGTGATTATTATAGATTTCATAATGAAAGAAAAGGACAGAGTAGAAAAACATTAAAATAAATATTTCAAAGATCTTTCAATTTGATGGACTCTATAATAACATGGATCCAAGAAACCAGATGAAGCCATATACTAAAATGTTGCATACATATAATAAAAACAAAGATAAGAATGGCTGTGGAAGAAAACAATGTTATTAGAAGAAAACAATGTAAGCAAAAAGTGATGCAATATCTTTAAAGTGCTGAACTAAAATTGCTTATCAACATAATAATTTTTAGCCAGTGAAAATTTCTTTCCAAAACAAAAATGAAAGTAGCTCTTTCTGACATAAAAAAGTGGAACAAAATCATCATCACAAAACTCACACTAGAAGGATTAGTAGGAAATCTTTTAGGCAAAAGGAAAATTATAGCAAATAAAAATATGACTCTACAAAACAGAATGAAGAGTACTAGAATGGAAATAATACAGTTAAATATATGTGACTGTGGTCTCAATGTTTAAATATTTTAAAATATAATTGTAAAATATAAACAAGAATAATAGCAATTTATTATGGGATTTATCAAATAAATATAAAAAATACACGATGATAACATCTCAATAAACATGCAGTGTTAAAATTGAAAAATATATTTAAAAAGTTCTTGTACATGAAATGGTATACTAATAGGAGGAGACATATTATGATAAGTTGAGGCAACCACAAAAATAATAAACAAAAAACATAGAAATAAACCAACGAAGATTATTTAAAAGGAAATCTTAGAATATACTGAATCCAAAAGAAAGTAGATTATCTCAGACCACTTACAATTCTTGTCATGTCTTTACATCAAAACAGATACATTTTCTTTGAAAACTTTCTGAGATTCCTATACATTACTTTATAATGGCATCCATTAGATTTAAATCAATTCTGCAAATTACTTCACCACAAATTCTTCTGAATATCAAAATTCCTAGAAAACTATGAAGCACTAATGAAAGAAATCACAGTTTCACCAACAAATTGAAAAAGAATTCATTGCTCATGGATTGGTAGAATTAATGCAATTGAAATGTCCATATTTTCCAGAGTGCTTTACAGATTTAATGTAATGAACACATAAATAGCAGTGCTGTATTTCAGAGATCTAGAAAAAATAACCCTAAGTCTCATTTGGATTCAAAAGTGCACCCGAATAGCCAAAGAAATATGAATTAAAAAAATTGAATCTAGATGCATAACATTACCTGACTTCAAATTATATTGGAAGGCTACATGGTGATGGTATAAAAGTGGAGACACAGATCAATGGAACAGAATGGAGGAACCATAAATAAAACAATCTACCTGCAATCAAATGACCTTTGACAAAAAAGACAACAAACACTAGGTAAAGGAAGCTCTATTCATTACATGTGCTAGGAAAATTGGATAGCCATATACAGAAGAATTAAACAGGACCCCTATCTATCACCACATATAAAAATTAATTCAAAATGAATAAAAATATAAATGTAAGACATGAAATCATAAAAATTCTATTAGAAACTTAAGGTTAGGAAAAAACATTAAGGAACCCTCTTCTAGGCATCATCCCATGCAAAGTATTTATGACTAAGAAACCAGAGACAAAACACAACAACAACAACAACAAACAACAAACAACAAATAAATGAAACTGTATTAAACTGAAAATCTTCTGCACATCAAAGGAAATAATCAGCAGAGTGAACAGGCAACCTGCAGAATGAGAGAAAATATTCTGAAACTTTACATATGATAAATAGCTAATTCTCAGGATATGCAGAGAACTCAGCAAGAAAAACAAAAACAAAACAACAACAAAACAACTCCATTAAAAAGTAGTCATAAAGACATAAACAGAATTTTTCAAAAGAAGACAATGGTCAAAAAAATCACATAAAAACATAGCAAATGTTCAACATAGCAAATCATTAGGGAAATGCAAATTAAAACCAAATGAGATACTATTACAGGTTATCAAAAAGTCCATATTAAAAAGTCAGAAAACAATAAACACAAAGAGAAAGAATGCTTATATATTGTTGAGACTGCACTTTATTACAACCTTTATTGTGAATAGTATGGCAATTCCTCAAAGAAATAAATGTAGACCCACCACTCATAGACTCATCAATCCTTCAGCTGGGTATGTACTTAAAAGAAAAGAAGCCATGGGTGGTGCCTGTGGCTCAAGGAGTAGGGTGCCAGCCCCATATACCAGAGGTAGAGGGTTCAAACCCAGCCCCAGCCAAAAACTGCAAAAAAAAAAAAAGAAGTCATTTTGTCAAAAGACAAGTCTGTTGTATGATTTTTGCAACACAATTCACTATTGAAAAGATGTGGAATCAATCTAAGTGCCCATCAGTTCTAGAGTGGAAAAAGAGAATGTTAGATACACACATACGCTCACACACACCCTGGAGTACTATTCCACAGAAGGAATGAAATAATGTCTTTTATAGCAACTTGGATGGAACTAGAGACCATTATCATCAGAGAACATTCTTAGGAACAGAAAACTAAACAGCATATGTTTTTGCTAATAAGTGGAAGATAAAAACAGGTGTACCTGGGCACAAAGTGATATAAAGGACATCCAAACAACAAGGTAGGGTGGCAGAGGTGTTTTGACATAAAATCTTAACCTGTGGAGTACAATGAACACAATTCTGGTGATAGAGATAGCAAGAATTTTGTCTTAAGCATTATATGTGGTATGCATGTAACAAAAACACGCAATCCCTTAACTAATGTTTTAAAATATAAATAAAACAATTATATTTTATGCTGAAGAGATATCTGTGTATTCATGTTTATTATTTCATTATTCATAACAGCCAAGATATGAACTCGAACTAATGTCAGTTAATGGAAGAATGTATAATGAAAATCTGGTACATATAAATAATGGAATAGTATTCACCCTTAAAAAAGACATAAATCTTTCTGTCAATTACATACTGCATATAGGAGGGCAGTCCCATAAGATTATAATTTCATATTTTGTTGTACATTTTCTATATACAAATACTTACCATGTGTTACAACTGTCTACAATATACAGGAGCAGAAAAATGCTATCCAGGTTTGTAGCCTAGGAGTTTAAGCTGTAATAATATAGGCTAGGTGTGTAGTTCATTATATTCTCTGACTTTATTCATGTTCACTCTATGATGTCTGTGCAATAATAAAATCACCTAACAAACCACTTCTCAGAAGGTATTCCTATCGCTAACCAACATATGACTATATTTATTAAATAAATAAGTATTCAAAAAGGAATGATAAATAATTTTGTCAAAAAAACCTAACTATTTAGATGAAATGGAAGTATTTCTTGATAAATTTATGAAAATGGAAGAAATATTTTAAATATTCTTATGTGTATTTTCTACAAAAATAACAATGAAGAAAATATTCTCCCAAAGAATATCTCTTCTGATCAAATTCACATTGCTTCACAAATATTAATGACAATAACATAAAACGTTTTCTATAGATAAGAAAAAAGTTTTAAAAAGTTTCTCAATGCTTTTTATTATGACTACTGAATGTATACAACAAAGCTGGGTAGGAAAAGTTAAGAAAATAAAATGTGATTCAGCATCTATCATGCAAAACTCCTGAACAAAATATTGGTAAATTGAACCTAGTAATGTTTAAAAAGTTTACTTTAACATTCATGGTTTTGGCTTTATTAAAAATAAAAAAGAGAAAATAAACACAATCTTAACAGTAGACTATAAAGTATTCAATAAAATATGACTCATTTCTGATACACTTAACAATCCCTGAACTTATTAAAAGACATTAGCATCATGAATGGTATCCAAAAAATGCCAGAGCAAAATATAATTAATCAATGAGATAAGAATGCCCACCAGTGCCCTAGAAGTTCTCTCCAGTGTAATAAGGCAAGAAAAAGAAATAAAAAATTACAAATGTTGGAATTAAAAAATAAAATATTTATTTAAAAATCATATGATTATATGCAAATATTTGTCCGAATGCATCCTCAGATAATAAATAAGTGTTGCCTAGAATTTTCTATGGAAATCAATATATAAAAATCAATTTTAGGCTTGGTGCCTATAGCTCACCCGCTAAGGCACCAGCCACATACACCAGAGCTGAGGGTTTGAACCCAGCTGGGGCCTGTCAAACAACAATGACAAATGGAACCAAACAAGGGCTGGGCATTGTGGTGGATGCCTGTAGTCTCAGCTACTTGGGAGGCTGAGGCAAGAGAATCACTTGGGCCCAAGTTTCAGGTTGCTGTGAGCTGTGATGGCACAGCAATCTACTGAGGGTGACATAGTGAGACTCTGTCTCAAAAATTAAAAACAAAACAAGACAAAACAATTCTATTACTATGTACTAGGAACAGGAAAACATAAAGCATAAAATACGGCATTTAGGGGGGCGGTGTCAAGATGGCTGACAGGAGCCAGCTATCCATAGAGGCTCCCATCCAGAAGGAGAGTTAAAGGACAAAAGTTTAGCAAGAAAGCCGATGGTTTGGGTCTGAGCCAAAAGAAAAGGTTGAAGAACACACATCAACCCTGCTGAGGCAAGCTGAGACCCTGAGGATACAAAAAAAATGTACAAAATCATCGCCAAGTGGATGGGAGTCCCCTCCCCCAGAATGGTGCATACTATACTCCATACAAACAAGTGAGCAGAGTTCAAATATCCTCCCATTTTATCCGAAGGGAGAGACTCTCTAAAAACCAAACCTCCTTCCCCTACTGGAGTGCCATGGCACTCTCCTGCCAGGCATAAAACTGTGTACAACTATATATATACTCTACCTGCAATGTTGAACTCCCAGGACCCCCCTCCACTCTTACCCTAAGGTCTGTCCCCCATGGAGTCCAGATTCTTGGGCATTTTCTCAAGGGGTGTGGACAGGGCATGAGCTGTTGCTGATCTGTGCTGATCATCTGGCAAGGGAGTAAGGAGAAAATGACCAACTGAGAGGGAACCGTACAGGAGAGGTGGTGCCCCGAGGCACAGAGCAACAGCCACCATGGTGGGAAAAATAGGGCTCAAAACCCTGGGGATATTTTGAAAGGACACTCCCAGTATCTATGGGCAACCAGAGGAAGCCAGGCATCTTCTTCAGTAGCAGGCACTGGGGGAATAGATTTGGGAGGGAAACTCATGCCCCATGAGTAAAGGGTATGCCTGAGGCAGTACCGGCCTGGGTGGAGTGTGGGGACTAGAACATGCACACCCAGAGACAGCAGACTCCCAGGGCAGGGTTGACCCAGAGGACTGCTTCAATGAGCTTCAGATGTACCCTGCCATCAGGGGATTATAGCTGAGACAAACACCAGCAGGAAGAGGTTGGAATTGACAGCTAAGTGTGAACTCTGACTTCATCTGCACCAACATAAATTGCAGCCAAGACTGGGCAGTGGTACAGACAGGGCTGAGTTGTAGTTACTGTGAATTCAAACAGCATATGATAGGCAGGGGGATATAGCAGGGAGAGAATCAAATTCTATGAAGTTGTTCTGTTCTGTCAGCAACATCAATCAGGGACAGGGCTAGAACTGGTTCACCCCAACCCCCATTAAGCACCTGAGGTTGTCAGGCCTCACCTTCCCCTCCCGAATAGTGACAGAGAATGGCAGCCTGTCTGAGGAGACATAGATCTCCCTGTGACTCAGGCAAGCACAAACTCCTGTGGCATCTGCTCATTGGAGGGAACTGAGTTACAGCCCTGCAAGGTTATCAGTGACTGGGTGTAACAGAGGTGCAAGGTGGGGAAGGAGGCATCAACTTTCCCAGACTAATTTATTTGCTGGGTGGTCCTGCTGACCTCATGGAGCAGAGAGAGAGTCATACTTGAGCCACCGGCATAATTCTGCTATCTAGTTGTAGGAGACATTTTAAACTCTCCCACCTGAGAACGATGCTGACTGGGAGAACTGATTTGGACCTTTTGAACTGGACCAATCACCTGGGGACTATTCAAAGTAATACCCTGGGTGTGTGGTTGTAGGAAGGTTTGATTTTCTTTTTCCAATTGTTGCCTGTTGGGGGCAGGGTAAATTAATTGCTGTTATTTCTCCACAGCTGAGACTTCAACCCAGAGTAATTGAATCACTAGGGTAGGACAGAGATCAGGTAAAAATAAGACAGAGCCACTTAGCCCCACCACACCACAAGGTCCCCAGTTTCTCAGGCTGTAACAATGTACGTGTCCTTGACAAAGGTCTAGGGGAAAAGGTACAGATACCAGTCCCAGCTTTTGCGCAAAGGACTGGCCAATCACTACTCCTGGAGCCCTCAACTCAACTTCTTATCTGCTCATCTAGCCAAATGGTATAAAATAATCATGGGACAGAATC
>CAUYRH010063504.1:0-24107 GCA_963574655.1 Perodicticus potto | reverse complement strand
AAAACACATAGATATTTAAATTATGGGAGATGAACATCTCTTATTTCTTGTTCTTTTCTGAAGAATAACTCTCTCCTTATTTGAGGTATATAACCATTTAACTTCCATTTTCTTTTTTTTTCCTTGCAGTTTTTGGCCGGGGCTGGGCTTGAACCCGCCACCTCCAGCATATGGGGCCAGTGCCCTACTCCTTTGAGCCACAGGTGCCGCCCTAACTTCCATTTTCTTAAATACAAACTTAATTTTAGAGTTCAGAATCCTTTGTAAATGGGAGCATTTAAGATTCCAAGAGGTTAAGTGACTTGTTGAATGTCATGTGCTCCTTAACACAAATAACATTAAGATTCCTAGTAAGTGGGAAGGTACTGTCCTAGGAGTGGGGGGAATCTGGATTCTACCTCCTACTCAGCCATTAACGAGCCTTTTTGCTTGTGGTTAGACGGTTTTGAAAAATCCTTCCCTTTCTGAAGCGGCCATAATTCTGTGCACACAAGCATGGGTAGTTTGTCAGTTTGTTGCTTTTATACACTCAATCACTTTGTTTGCAGTTATAATGAAGAGTAATGTGTGTGGTGGTTACAAATATGGGCTCTAAAGTCAAACTTCCAGCTCTTACAGTCCCTCCTGGTGAAAACCTGAACAAATTAACCCCTCTGCCTCCTCTGCAAAGTGAAGACTGGAGCGGTATTAACTACACACGGCCTTCACAATGATTGCATTAAATAACATATGCCGAGTATTTATCACAGTGATTGGCACATAGCAGGTGCACAGTAAATAAAGGCTGCCATTAGCATTACCATAAAGGAACCAGAGTCGGTGTCTTCAAGTGGTTCTTTGCTCCAAGCAGATGCAGCCCAATTGCTACATCCCACATCAAGGCAGGATGGAATTCTCTACAGCTATGGGTCTGATTTTAAACAAAGAAATTAAAAATAAATTTTCTACCCTCCCTTGCTGTCAGTGACAGCCAATGATACGTTTAAATGTTTGTCATAATGTAGGGCCTCCAGAAAGTTCTTTTTGCGGGGGAGGGAGCCTACTTAGATGGGATGGCAGGAATATTTTTGCTGTTTCCTTCTTGTCCTTCTTTTTTCCTGGAAAGCAGAAGCAATAGCTGAGGTGTTGGCAGCCTACCGTGATCATGAGGGAAGGAGATAAAAGACTTCCAGAGATTCAGTCCTCAGCCATTATATCAAAGACCGTGGGCTTCTTGTTTCATAAGGAAAATAAACTCATGTACACTATTATCAAAACTCAATTCCTAACCCACGTACCCTTCAAAATTGAGTGCACTTTTCTATCAACATACATTTGCAGATAATCTTGGGTAGCCACTTGCCCCTGGCCAGTTAAGGGTTCTAAGTTAGTTGCTTATTAGGAGTCACTTCGATTTTTTCAAAAATGTCTAAACTGTCCTCAAAGACCTTCCTATTGAAAGTGTGGTCAGTGGACCACAGGCAGGCATTAATATCACCTAGGTGCTTGTTATTAATATAGAGTCTCCAGCCCTATTCCAGACCTACTGAATCAGAGCCTGCATTTTGCTGGGATTCACAGTGATTTCTGTACATATCAATGTTTGAGGCTTTGGACTAGACCTCCAGGTTCTGCTCTGCCATCCTCTTAAACGCTGTCAGAATAATTGTACTGAAGCACAGCTAATCATACCACTCTTCAAGGGCTCCTGATTGCCTGCAGACCAAAGTTTGGATTCTCTCCCCTGACAATCAAGGCCTTCTGTGATCTTGTGTTGTCCTGGAAACGTTCATCAAGGTGTCAGCCTTGAAAGCAATAAGTAAGCAATAAATAATTTTCTGAATACACACACACACAAAAAAATGAGTTTACCTGAGAAACAAAACCTTCCTCAATTCCCACCTTACCGCTGTAAACACTGGGGGGTACAGTGGTACCAAAAAACAAGCATGGTATCTTGCCTTCAAAGAACTTAGTGACCAATTAGAAGAACAGGATTTTAAATAGAAAGTTAAAAAATTTAATGACAAATTACAAGTGCTGAGAAGGAAATGAACAGAGAGCAGACACAGAGTAAGGCAGACTGTTATCATCCAGAGTGAGACAGGTCTTACTCTGACAGGCTGCTCTAAGGATCGGGAGTCGGTCCAAGCACAAAAACCAGCAGGTGCAAAGAAGGCCCTTCAGTGTGTATGAGAATCAGAACAAGAGCAGCTCTTCCCAGAAAACAGATATTCAGGGAGGAAGGGGGCACAGGATACACCTTCCAGTCCCTGAAGACTCACTGGGATCAACGATGAGGTACAGAGCAGGGCATGCCGCAGAGTCGCTGTCCATCCAGCACTGGGTATCAGACCAAGCAAATTCGAACCCAGCTCCCACACTTGCTGGCTCTCAACTCCCTTGACCCCCAAGCCTATACTTCCTCAGGTATAAAGTAGGGTTAAGAACGGCACCAACTTTGACCTTATGGTTAGGGAGATTATGTTGTAAACCTCCCCAGCACACTGCCATCACATCAGTGCTCACCTCAGTATTGGCGGTTTAGGATTATGACGACGATAATTATTACCATTAATTACTATCGGCTTTCGGGCGGAAGGCGCATCCCTGATATTCCTGCCTCCCGCCTACCCGAGGCCTCCCGACCCTGCCATCCCAGGCAACCTCCCCCGTGCACCGCCACCGTGACCCCAGAGCGGGCGCAGCCGCCGGACCCCCGTTACCTGGGGCCAAACGCGACTTGTCGCCACCTTGCGTCCTGGGGCCCAGCCTCCCTCCCGGCTGCCTCCCGATCCCGCAGCTGGCGCGGCGGCGCCCCCAGCCCGGCGGGCCCGGTCGGTGCGGGATGCCTCGGCGGGGCTGGCGGCGGCGACCGCGCTGCGCGCTCCGGCGGAGGGGAGGGGGCTCCGCGGCGGCGGCGGCGGCGGCAGAGGCAGCGGCTGCGGCGGCGGCGGCGGCGGGCCCGGCGGGGGGCAGAGCCAAGAGGCGCGGCGGCGGCAGCGGAGGAGGAGGATGCGCGGGGCTGCGGGCGGCGGCGCGGCCCTGTCCACAGTGAAGCCCGCGGCACCCAGGGCGCAGGGAGTGGCCGTCGCCTCCTGCGCGCACCATTCCTGAGATGGCGGCGGCGATGGCGCGGCAGCGGCTCGGGGAACCGAGAAAGGGCCGGCGGGGCGCGGGCTGAATCTGGCCAGCGTCCGCGCGGCTGCAGAGCGCGGGCCGGGCGGCTTGCGGGAGCGGCGGAGCCCCGGGGCGGAGCGCACGGCCCGGGGAGGCCGCGATGGCGAACGTTAGCGAGCCGGGGGGCGCCGGCGGCGGCGAGGCGGCCGCCCTGGGCCTCAAACTGGCCACGCTCAGCCTGCTGCTGTGCGTGAGCCTGGCGGGCAACGTGCTGTTCGCGCTGCTGATCGTGCGGGAGCGCAGCCTGCACCGCGCCCCGTACTACCTGCTGCTCGACCTGTGCCTGGCCGACGGGCTGCGCGCGCTCGCCTGCCTCCCGGCCGTCATGCTGGCCGCGCGCCGGGCCGCGGCCGCCGCGGGGGCGCCGCCGGGCGCGCTGGGCTGCAAGCTGCTCGCCTTCCTGGCCGCGCTCTTCTGCTTCCACGCCGCCTTCCTGCTGCTCGGCGTGGGCGTCACCCGCTACCTGGCCATCGCTCACCACCGCTTCTACGCCGAGCGCCTGGCCGGCTGGCCGTGCGCCGCCATGCTGGTGTGCGCCGCCTGGGCTCTGGCGCTGGCCGCGGCCTTCCCGCCCGTGCTGGACGGCGGCGGCGGCGACGACGAGGACGCGCCCTGCGCCCTGGAGCAGCGGCCCGACGGCGCCCCGGGGGCGCTCGGCTTCCTGCTGCTGCTGGCCGTGGTGGTGGGCGCCACGCACCTCGTCTACCTCCGCTTGCTCTTCTTCATCCACGACCGCCGCAAGATGCGGCCCGCGCGCCTCGTGCCCGCCGTCAGCCACGACTGGACCTTCCACGGCCCCGGCGCCACCGGCCAGGCGGCCGCCAACTGGACGGCGGGCTTCGGCCGCGGGCCCACGCCGCCCGCGCTCGTGGGCATCCGGCCGGCCGGGCCGGGCCGCGGCGCGCGCCGCCTCCTCGTGCTGGAAGAGTTCAAGACGGAGAAAAGGCTGTGCAAGATGTTCTACGCCGTCACGCTGCTCTTCCTGCTGCTCTGGGGGCCCTACGTCGTGGCCAGTTACCTGCGGGTCTTGGTGCGGCCCGGCGCCGTCTCCCAGGCCTACCTGACGGCCTCCGTGTGGCTGACCTTTGCTCAGGCCGGCATCAATCCCGTCGTGTGCTTCCTCTTCAACAGGGAGCTGAGGGACTGCTTCAGGGCCCAGTTTCCCTGCTGCCAGAGCCCTCGGACCACCCAGGCCACCCACCCCTGCGACTTGAAAGGCATCGGTCTATGAGGGACCCCCTCGCCTCCCCACGCCCCCAGCCCCACACCCCGCCTTTCCCTTGGCTTGGACGGTGACGTCGTTTCTTTCCCTTCTGTCCCCTTTTAAGTTTTCTAAGCTGCCTTCAAAATGACTCTCAACGTGGACAAACACTTGGATCGCAGAGACTCCTTTGGGGCTAGGGGTGGGGAGAGGAGTAGGGGTGCAGCCAGCTCCTGCTCCGCACATTCGTCCTCGTAAATATACTTTCTTCCTGACAATAGGCCCTGCTGTCTTTTTGTATTGGTACTGACGTCTTTTATTCCATGTGTGATTACTTTTTTCTTTTTCTATGAAGGTTAAACTAATTTTCTTCATGCAGCGTTTCCTAAAGACCTTGGCCAGTTTTCTACAGAAGCTATTTTTGACAACCTCAAGTGGCATTACATTTTGCAGTGGAGTAGAGGAACCTAGGGGACTTCACACGTTAGATTTCTTGAGGGTCTTCTGTTGGAAGCAGAGGGAAGAGGGATGGGGGCAGGAGTTGTCTTCAATTCCCTCTGGATTGCACGCTGCAAGGTCAGCTGTGCCGCGCTGGTTCTTTGGAAGTGTGTTGAGAACTTCGTTCAGTGTTGATATCGAACTTTAAAGAGCAGAAATGGAAGTCAGTAGCAAGGCAGTCACTTTTTAAGCAGTAAGTAACACGTACGGTTTGGTTCCTAGTTTATACTACTAAAAAAACCCACAGTGACAACTGCTCTCTGTATTATACCAATCTTGAATGGAAACATTTCTGTAAAGTTGTAACCTTTAAAAGAGTAAAAAGTGTTTTGGTTAGTAATGGTGTGGAGAAAATACAGTATTGCATGTGTTTGTATGTACTGATTGTGGTTCGAGGCCTGGGAGGTCTCTGAGAAGCAGAGAACTCGATCAAACTTGTTTAGGTACTTTTTGCCAATTAAAACAATTTTATGGAAACGGCTTGTGCTTTGAGAAGCCCAGTTTTATTCTGTCTTATGAAACTTTATTTCCACTTTGAAAATTGTTCTGTTGTTCTGGATATTAATGAATGGAATACAATTACACCCTACTTCTAGGAGACAAAGCATTTCCTTAAAATGTTTGCTAGGATAAACTGCGCTGTTCTACTGATGGTTGTTTTAAATTAATAATGAGAATTCTAATTAATATTTCTTTGTTAGACATTGTAATCCTAAACTGAAAGACTAAATTCTGCAAGTACTATATGATATTTTTTGCTTATAATGCTACATTTTTATTAATGTACCTTCCGTTTTGAGGATTTATATCTGTATTTCTCTTTGCATTATACAAATATACCTGTATTTTCATTCTGGAGTGGGTGTGCTATTGTTGTTTGGGGCTGTGACTGATACCAATGCACATCTGAGTATGTAACTTGTGTTCTTTTCACCTTTTAGGGCGTGCTATTTAGTTTCAGGTTTTGTAGTTTGGCCATCATTATATCCAAGACATTTGGAGGATTTTAAAAAATCTAATATGCAGTCTTCTCTTTAAAGAGAAGAAGCAATAGACCACTTTAAAATTGTTTTTTATTTGTATGACAGAGTTGCAATTCTATATATTAAATGGCATAAACTTTTTTAAGCATATAAAACATGACTATTAGCAAAGTAACCATTTTGATAAAAATAAGTAAAAAAATGGGTGCAGTAACTCCTGAATTTATTTAAGTATAATAAAAACCAGGGGTATCTAACCTTTTTTTTTTTCTGCCACACATGGGAAGAATGAGCGTAGTCTTGGCCATACAATAAATATACAAACACTAATAACAGTTGATTACCAAAAAAAAAAAAAAAAGTCTGTGAATATTTTTCCTGATATCCGACATCACAGATAAACAAAAAAAAGTCCTTACAAAATCAGCACGTGGCTGATGGCCACAGGTTGGACACCGTGAGTTATAAACTATTAAATGTTCAGTCCAAGAGGGCTAAGTAATAATAAGAGGGTAAAATCAACTTATCTCTGATAAGTGGGAAGCGTTATTTTGTTTGTGAAAGTTAATCAGTAACATGTTTGGAAAGTATGATTAACAATCACCCCATTCCTTCTCATGGCTTACATCCAAGTAGACCTCAATATTCCATGGACTACTCATTAGAAACCTCAGCCAATGCAAGGACACAGAGGCCCAGGAAGTAAATATCTAACCCTCCAAAAGATCCAAGTTCAAAACATAAACATCACCAAGTCCATGTGCACCTAGCATGACTCCAGAACTTGCTCATTATGGTCAACTCCTGAGCCACTCCAGCCTTAGACAGCAGCTCAGCTGTACCACAATCACCTGTTGGCCCTACGTAGCCTTGAACTCAGGAATGTTTTTCATAGGAGAAGGGATAAGCCAGAAGTTCTTTAATTCAAACATTCATAAAAATTACCTTAAATGCTTCTGTGGTCCAGAGAGTCTTATGAGGACGTGTTGAATGAGATCTGGGAAAAAGCATTTTTAAGAAGCTCTCAGGTGATGGGAGACATTCCTACAGACCTTTGTTTGGACGTGATTTTACTTTAAATGCAAGGAGTACAAACTCCTGGATGTTTTGTATTTATGTTTTTAAATTCTGATTAGATAGAAGGAGGCAAGATTTCTAGTGAGAGTTCAGGTGAGAGTGGCAAGAAATAACAGCCAACCACAAAGGAAAAAGAGATACAAGCTGTCTTGGAGGAAGTAGTGTGTAGGGGCAAAAAACCTTTTCAAGCTCAACAGATCAATGACTCCATTATAACATGTACTTTGTTAATTAATAAAAAACCATCAAGAAAAGATTAGTTGTGTCCAAATTGCTCATTGTACCAGGACAGGTACAGTATATTTATTTGGGGGAAAGTCCATTAACATCATTCATTTTGTTTATTTGGTAAATTAATTTAGCATAACTAAATGAACTGTTAAATATTTGAAGCAATAGAAAATAGATTTTTTTTTTTTGCTGTTTTTGGCCGGGGCTGGGTTTGAACCCGCCACCTCCGGCATATGGGGCTAGCACGCTATTCGTTTGAGCCACAGGCGCTGCCCAGAAAATAGATTTTTTTATACATGGTTCTTTGCATGTTCCTGCATCAAATTATTGGGTTTTTAAAACCAAGCATTTTTAGGCCTTTTGGAGTGTTAAATAATTTTGCAGAAAGATCATACACACATTTAAATTTATACCTGATGTGTTCATCATTTTAAACATGAAATATTTCATTCAAAGTGGGAAACCATATAACAAATCAATAACAGTAATGATAAATAATCAATTTCCACTATTCCACCCTGCCTAATCTTGCCAGTTTTGCCACATTGGTTTCTACTTTTCTCCTCTCCATTTTCTTTTTCTTTCTACTTTTCCTTCTTTTCTCTCTCCATCCCCCCCCCGCCTTTCTTTCCCCTTCCCTCTTCCCTCCCTCCCTCCCTCCCTCCCTTCTCTCTTCCTTACTCCAACCCTCCCTCCTCTTTCTCTCCCTCCTTTCCTTTTCTTTTTCTCTCTTCTTTTTTTAAAGAAGTAAAACATGACACAAACATTTCTGCCAAGTCTCTGGTCTCACCAGCGGCCCTCTTCATTCTTGAATGCCCTGCCCTCCTAAGAGGTGATGGGGTCCCAGGTCCTAGGATTGACACACATTTATATCTGCAGGTAGATCATTGGGTTGGTGGGATGGGGTCCACCCTGTTTTCCCAAGGACTACAGCATTTGTCTGCCATAGAAGACCTTTCACTGTCTGGTCTCCTCACCACCCTGAGCTCATCCTCCCCTGTATTCTCTCCTTTCCCTTCTCAGATCACCTGCACACCAGCTCTCGGTGCTTCCTAGAAAGCACAATCCACAATTTCTGCCCGGGAAGTCTTCATGAACCCCTCTGGAGCTGGGTAATAGTCCCAATACAGTAGAGCTTCTATTGTTGGCCACTGCCCTACATTGACCGTCTCCTTAAGTTGACCTAATTTGCATAGACTGGATATGCACCACATGCAGGAATCAGAGTAGTAGGCCTTGTGCCTCAGGTTGACCACCTCGGTATGTTGGCCAGTTTGTTACAGTCCATTGGGTGGTCAACTTAAAGAGGTTCTACTGAATTGAACTACCGGGACGGCAGGGGCATAACTTACCTATACAATTGCCTCCCGGGGTTCTGGTTGAACATCGAGCCTTTGCTGGACCCAAGGCTTTTTTACAAGCCATTCTTGGTCCAGTCATGCCTCCTCTGGGGCCCCAGGGTATGTTGTTTATCTTGATGAAGTCTGTACTTGGGGACCTGGTCCACATTGCTGGTGCCTGGCTCCCTCTGCAATCTTATATCCTCCCACTCCTTAGGCCTTGTGCTCCAGTAACTCCGAGTCACTGGCAGTGCCCTGAATAGAGAGACCATACTGTGTTCATACCCTCATGGCTTTGTACTGTTCCTTATGTCCAGTACCCTTGTTCCTCCTTTCCTCCCCTTCCCCAAATTCTTGTACCTGCTAAGCTTCTGGACATAAAGAGTGAACTTGACATAGAGGGTGAACTCCTAGCCGCTACGATGAGCGGGTGGTGTATTGTCCCAGTGCAGTGAACTCCTAGCTGTTACAGTGAAGGGGAAATTGTTCCAGTGTAGGACCTGCAAGATTTTTAAGGCTCTGAAACTTAATCATTAGATCCAAGTGCCATGGCTGGCTAGGTAGCAGACTTAGTGTTTTACTAGCATTTTAAATTGTCTGTGCACACTGAGGTGGTTGGGATTATAAATGCAGCTGATCCAAAATATCGTTTTCTAGTCACCTAACAGGTGTCTCACTCTGTGTAGGCTGCCAAGACAACTGAGCTTCAGTATCCTCTCCCAGGGGACAAGGCAGGCAATGGGAAACATCTCCACCACCCACATCCTCATCCTATATCACTATCCTTTGCACTACTTCTTAGCTCCTGCTTCAGGAGTAAACAGAAGTAAGAGTAAACAAGAGGTTCTCTATGCTCTTCTTCCAACTTGGAAAAGACTTCCGAGCCTAACTCACCCCATAAAGGGAGCCCTCTTCCCCTCCTTTTTCATTCTTTTTATGATGTTTGGTGAGGATGTGATGTTTGGAGCCATAACAGCTGTTTTGCAACCATAAGGAGAGACACCGTCAACACTGTTAAGATATCAGAAAAGAAAGATAAAATAGTACAGGCCCCTGTTTTACTATTACCTAGCTGTTTAAGTAGAGAAGCAAACTCATACTTTTAGACTTCTGGTTTTGAAATAAAAACTACTGTTTCAGCCATTAATATGCAGAAAGCCTGTTACTGGAAGCAACAGGTAACTGCAACAATACCTAGAACCACTCTAACCCTTCTACCTCTTGAATATGAATGCTTGATATCCTGGAAGTGTCCCTGTAAATTTGTAAAAATTAGACTTATTAAATTCATTTTCTCCAACTATCAAATTATTCTTCTGCTGCTCACCATTAAATTAACCTGGCTCTAGAAAAATGAGGAGATATATTTGAAGTAACTTCTTGTATTGAAATAAATCCAGAAGATTAAAAAGATACCTATTCTGTAGGGTTAGAAGACCACCCTACATAAGCCACACAAAGGCAAGCCTTTAATGGGTTAAAATGACTTTTGCTAATACAGAAGCAAGAGAGCTGGGCTCCCCCTGAAGCATACACAGAGGTTGTTTGTTCGGAGGTAAAAGTCCATAAAAACAGTAAAGTATGCTTCTGGTAAGCCCAGGTGCCTAGGGGCTGTCAACCCCACCCCTGGTGATAAGGACCAGAGGATGACATACGTCTGTACATAATGTCCTGGGGCCTAAAAATCTCTGCTCTGTAGAGAAACAAAGTCATAAATCCATTTTGGGTTAACTAAGTGTGTGCTTGAGGGGTTTCATTCACCAGTCTCCCCTGCAGCTCTTTATAATCTTTATTTAGACCCTTTGTTCAAAAGGCGATGCATGTCTAAGAAGAATGTAAAAACAGAAAGTATTGTGTTGATTTGTAGAGTGAATGCTTTTCCACAAGTTAATTATAGTTAGAAGAAGTCAGGTAATGGTAAAAGGCTATAGATTACAGATTAAGTGTGTACGTGACCACCAGTGTATATAAGGTGGCCCAAAATAAAGATGATTTGCTACACGCCATCTAAAGAGTGTGTAGTCTTGTTTCTTGCACTTCCCTAATAATTACAGGTGCGAGTTCTACACCTGGGGCAAAGCTACTATCCCTTGCGTCTCCGTTCAGGCAACATATTCCTAGTGCAGTTCTGTTTAAGTTCTGTTTAATTGCATTTACTAGTATCTTTTTTGATCAGTGTATGTTTTTTTTTTTTGGTTGTTGTTTTTTTAATGCTCAAAGAAAATTTATTTTGTTAACATGACCAAGAATTAGAGAAACTTAGGCAGTAATCTACAAAATAACTATCACATTCAACTCAAATTAAAGTTCTCAAGCTTAAAATATACAGGCTGATTGATCAGAGTATGTTTAAACTTTTTAAACATCATAGAACTAATTCGAGGAACCTAGAAAACCACTGGAATGTATCCATCTAACAAATAGATATTGGAAGGTGTTAAGAAGACAGTTTCTGGTCAGGCAGCACAGACAGACGAGGGATAAGGAAGGCACAGTTCCCTTGCTAATGGGTTAGCAAGCTGATGGGGAAACCTGGCAGATACACCCCACACCATAAAGCTAGGCACAACATAATAGACGACCAAAGGAGCTGGATGAAGAGTTCAGGGATACTGAGGAGACCAGGCATCACAACAGATTGTCTAGAAAGGGTCCTGGGCATTATGTATGATTACCCAGTTGAGGAAAGAAGGAAACACAGGAAGATTGGAATAAAAATTGTCCAGGTTTCATCCTCCTCCTCCCACCAGCTTCTTATTTACTATACTATTGCTTTCTAACTCCTTCTGCACCCTTCTCACTCTGGAATCCTTTTTTTAAGATGCATTTCTCTAAGTGAAATAAAACCATTCTGTTCCTATTTTACACAAGTGTTCAAGAACCAGTAAAGAATGTGGTCATTTTAATGGATGGAAGTTTGTTCCATAAAACCTTGCTGTGAAGAGAGCCAGGAGATTCTGTTGATGAGTAATGTCAGAACGGTTAGAGATCACGACAGGTGGCCCTCAAAAGGACCCCACCACCACACAGACACACACACACAAAGGAGCAATAGCAGGTTTACCCTACACGCAAGGTTATTTTGTGCTTTTGTTTAAGAGAAAGGGGTGGGGAGTTAACAAGTACCCAATCAATCCTGTACGTGGTCTTGGGCATTTAAAATAAACAAGGTTGATGTAAGCTTTCCACATTGTATATCAAATCAACACATTGTACCCCATAACTGCATTAATGTACACAGTTATGATTTAATAAGAAAAAATTAACAAAATAAATAAACTTCAGGTCTTTCACATGAAAACATAAATGAAATAAAATAAAATAAAATAAAATAAATAGATTGAAATCTGTATCTTAAAGCCTGAAGTTTTGAAGTCAGTTCAAATTATACAGAGAAATCATGCAAAAAACATTTTAAGTTGCAGCATCAAGGCATAAATACAACTTTCCTATTCACAGCAACATTAAGGAGACAGATAATTTAAAGCTACTACTCACTACTCAGCTTTCAGAAGAAATAATTTAGACATGTATGAATTAAGTTTTAAGTGGCCAACCTATTCTAGAAGGAGAACATGTAAACTGTTGGAAAAGCATGTATATAGTTAAACATTTCCTGATCCATTTATATTACCCAAATTACGCTAAGTCTGCTTAGCTTTCTAGGATGGAAATCTTATTTTCAGCCAGGAAATAATATCTAAGAAGTACACATTGTTTTGTAGTTGGAACCTGCAGACAGCAATAAGTGGTTTCATTTTCTTGAGGATACATATGTGCTGTAATTTCAGAGGGATTTGAAAAAGTATTTATGTTTCAATGAAAATCTAATCCACGTCTTATTTAAAAATTCTATAGGAATCATTAAACTTAAAATGCACAAGGAGATAAAACTTTTCTTCCTTGTCGTTTTCATTTTCCTCCTTTTTTTCCCTTTAAATTTCCTACACATTTCTAATATTCTGACCAAGATGCCAGGCAGAAGAGACAGAGAAGAGATGGGAAAGAACTCATCCAGATATTGATTCTGCAAAGTGATATGAACAGTGTAACTATACAGTGTGTAATTCTTTTAACCCACAGTCACGATCAGTTTAATTTGCATATCTGTCTTGAGGCATTATGGGATACCCAGAGCTATTTCTAGAATTTGATTTGCATAATTTTCTAATCCTTTGTACAGTATGGTGACATGTGGTCTAACAAAGGATTTTTCTAAATTTTAAGTTACCTAGTAAGTTTTACAGAGATACTAATAGTAAATACTGTGTATTTATATTTAATAATTTGTCTCCATTGACAGGAACACAATTATACAAAGACAGGATTTTGTCTTTTGCTAATTGCATATTACTTTCCTTTTCCTAGTTTGAAAAACTGCTTTGCTCACTGAAAATCTATGATTTAAAGTGTGTTCTTTTTTCTTCCCTTTTTTTTGCTAGCATCTTTGGGCAAGACTAAAATACGTCTAACTATTGTAAGAAAATTTTCAGTTGTCATGGGCCTCAGTGACTTTTTTTGTCCCTACAAAGGGCAGAGTCTCACTTTATCACCCGGGTAGAGTGCCATGGTGTCACAGCTCACAGCAACTTCAGTCTCCTGAGTTCAAGCAATCCTCTTGACTCAGCCTCCTGAGTAGCTGGGACTACTGGTGCCCACCACAATGCCTGGCTAATTTTAGAGATGGGGTCTTGCTCTTGCTCAGGCTGGTCTTGAACTCCTGAGCTCAAGCAATCCACCCACCTTGGCCTCCCAGAGTGCTAGGATTATAGGTGTGAGCCACCATGCTCAGCCTTCCCTAAAATTTCTTAATCCATGGGTAAGTGCCATCTTGGAACACTGGCTGCAAGAAGATAGATTTACATGTTTTCTCTGGGTTTAGGACATGAATACTCTTGTGACCAAAATATATGAGTAAGTTCAACCATCTCTGATTTAAAGATTCTTCCTCCACTGGGTTAGCAGTTCTCAGTAAGATATCCTATCAGGACTACAATAAAGAGGAAAAGCCCTTTGTGACGCTGGAACAGTGACAGCTCTCAAACCCCATCCAACTCTCTCTAGCCAACCCTAACACGAACCTTACAACACAAGCTAAAATTAACCTCATTTACTATTGCCACCTGAGCCAACTTGTGTCTTCCCTGCTTTCACCAAAAAATTCCATTATGTGAATAATAAATCTGGTCACATGCTCCTGTCATCAGTCCCAACACTCCAGCCAATTTTGGGAGGCTGGGTGGGCAGTTGATTCCACCGCCTGCCGAGCAACCACTACACAAAATGCAAAAACAATTTTTTTAAGGTTAACTGAAGGAAGCATACATTATAAGAAAATGATGCACTTTTGAAAAGAATAATTCCTCTCATTGACTACGGTAGAGGTGGGGGTGCTTCAATAATGACAGACAAAATAAGAGTGGGTTAATTGTTTCTCCCTGGTTTTAGGTGATGACTTCAAGGTCACCACATACCCAGGCTGATAGGTCAGATCTATTATCTTCCCCAAATGCCTTCAGTGTCTGGGTCCAAGGTTGACAGATGCATCTCCCCATCAGAGAGGAAATGAGGGGAAATTTTAACTGAGGCAGATCACTTCTGTTCATAGTCCATCCCTAAGAATTTAAGCAACATAGCCACACCTTAGCAGGTAAATGGTAAATGTAGCCTCTGGAGGTCTAGCTGAGTGGCCATGTACACAGCTAAAAGAGAGAGAGGGAGGGAAAGGAGAAAGAGAGAAAATGTGAGAAGTAATGAATTAACATGAAAATGGATGGATTATGGAAGACAACTAGTATCTACCAGCTTTATCTTCCATTCAGGGATTTTTTTTCCCCTTCCCAAACAAATCCAGAAAACATTAATATAGCGTAATAATTTCAGACATCATTCAATTCCCTATAAACCAAGCCCAGCACCATACTTAGCAATATTCTGTGTGTGTGTGTATGTGCTGCAAAAATTTAATACATTTTAACATTTTGCCATATTGACTTCAGAATTTTATTTTTTAAAAATATGACATTACACTTGGAGCTACAATCTCAATTCTCCATTTCTTTCCCTTCCCACCCCCTGGAAAATCAATGTCCTGAATTTGAGATTTATCCTTCTTATAAATATTTTTAAGTTTTGCTATGACTGCACACAATTTATAGAATTCATATATATTTTTTTGAGACAGAGTCTTACTTTGTTGCTCTGAGTGCCATTTGCATCACAGCTCACAGCAACCTCACACTCTCGGGCTCCAGTGATCCTCTTGTTTCACCTGGGAATATAGGTGCCCACCACAATGCCTGACTACTTTTTAGAGATGGGGTCTCACTCTTGCTCAGGCTGGTCTCGAACTCCTAACCTCAGTCAATCTATCTGCTTTCACCTCCCCGAGTGCTAAGATTACAGGCGTGAGCCACCTCGCCCAACCTTATAATTTTGGTTCAATCCAAGTATTTCCACAAATGCTACCAATTCAAACATATCCCTTACCACTTGCTTTTTTCACTTAAAATTATGTTTTCAAGATTTTTCTGTTCCACGTGACTTAGCCTGTTCAATTTAATTACCACGCAGTCTTCCACTATATACTACGGTTTCTTCACCCATATTCCTCCCGATATTCCTTTAGATTAGTTCTTATTCCTTACTATTACAAAAAGTACATCAGGGAGTGTTTTTCTACTTAGATGTCTTCATACGTCATACATATGCTTTGATTTTTAGACATAATTAGCAATATTCTTCTATGAGCTTCTTATACTTTGGGCAGCAAAATATTATCCTTTAAAATTTTACACAGCAGCAAATACGCACATGATCTGGGCCTGAAATATTTTGCTCCTCCATTTCAAACTCCAAGTCGGAACTTCAAACATTGTCTCAAGAGTAAATATTTAGGAGTACAAGCTAATCAGTGAAAGGGCCTGGGCCATGCCTGTGAACTTAAGCACCATCATTTAAAAAAAGGACTGATGTTACCGATAACACGCAAAAATGTAACTGTCTCTCACATATGCAATAGTAACTAGAGGATTCTATCAAGGGGCCAAATTGATTTTCTTCAAAATAATACAGGAGGAGTGGAAGCAGGTGGGGGAAATTGGCATTAAGATGGTAAATATTGATAAGATACTGGATGACGGATGCATGATACTTCCTTATAGTTTTTCTTTTTACTTTCATGTTTAAAAATTTTCACAATGAAAGTTTTGGTTGATTTGGTTTTTATTTTTTGTTTTCTGTCTCACTTGTCCCCCTCAGTAGAGTGCTATAGCGTCACAGCTCACAGCAACCTCAAACTCTTGGGCTTAAGCAATACTCTTCCTTGGCGCCTGCCACAACACCCGGCTATTTTTTAGAGACAGGGTGTCGCTCTGGCTTAGGCCGATCTCGAACTCATGAGCTCAGGCAATCCACCCACCTCGGGCTCCCAAGTGTTGGGATTATAGGCATGAGCCACCATGCCCAGCCTGATTTGTTTAACAATGAACTAAATATACCCATGCCAGCCTCAATCTTGTCTACAGGGGAACTGAACTTGTGAAACTTCTCAATTTTTCAACTGTTTAACCTAACAAAGTACAATTTCCCCCAATTTTGCTTGTAAAGCTTTTGAGTTTCTGCAATAAAACATTTTTCATATATCACATCACATTTTAATCAAGATAATGTAAATTTGAATTTAAGTAATGTGGAAATTTGCTTAGAGGTACACTTTTCAGATGGGAAATCATTCATCTGTGATTAAATTCATTTTATATGAGCCTTAAACTTTAAAGAGTGACTAAACATGCCTTCCTTGAAACATAGTAAATTCTAGAGTTAACAGGTAACGGATATTTCTTTGACTGAATATATAAACTGTATCAAATTCTCTAATATTTTGGATACAATATTTTTTTTTAGGATATTGATTTTGCAAAGTCCCATTTGGGGGCTAATTTTTAAAATAACTGTCTTTTCAAATTTTGATACTGTAATAAAAATTTGTTAAACGATGTCAAGCAGTCAAAAAAACCCCAAAACTTCAGACTAATCAATTTATTCCCATCTGCAATCCCCAGAGGATGTTTGGCAATGTCTAGAGACATTTTTGGTTGTCACAAGGGGAGGGTGTTACTGGTACGTAATTAACACTGTACTACATAGATACATCTGCCTGCTAAATAAAATATGCTGCTGAATATCCCACAACGCACAGGGCTGCCCTCCACAACAAAGAATTATGTGGTCCAGAAAGTCACTAGTGTCAAGGTTGAGAAACCCTGGACAAACATGGGAGAGTGCCTGCAACTATGCACCACGGTTTTCACTCCATGGGGAACAACTGCATGAGTGGGTCAGGCTCCATGACAAGGGAATCTCCTTGTGGGCACAGGGTCTGTACTCGGTGTGTATGTGATATAATCACTCTGCGCATTTGGTTGCCAGTAATCATGTTACCATGTTGCCCACAATTTCCCATTTTCCTGCTTTTAATCTGTTGCCACATTATATAATGAAATGTCTTATTGAAATGCTTACTAGTCTGATTTATTCAACTACAATATTGTGCAACCTTGGACATTTTAAAGCATTATGATGATCTATGGATCCAATAAAATAGAATGAAACCCTAAGACTGTACGAGGAAGGGGGTGGTAGCAGGGAGTACCTGCTGGGGAGGTCAGAAGCAAGGTCACCTGGAGGATGCACTTGAGGATTCAAAAGCTCTTGAAACCAGGGGAGCTGTGTCCCTCCCTACTTCCAGGAAACTTTGGATGACTTCTTCAAATGGGCTATGTAACAGCCACAGAAAGTCTCAATTAGGACACTTCTGTTTCCCTCTAGAATGAAAGGAAATGGAATCATTTGTGCTGCAGACCATGGAAATTTTTTAGGATGGCAAGAAAAGACAGATGCGTAGTCACTCTTCTCCTAATTCAACTAGAAATATGCTCATCAAATAGTGTCACAGTGTAGCAGTAACGTTTCCAGAGAAGTATAGTCCTTCATGTGGTCTCAGTGACTCTCAATCACAGATGAACCTCAGAATTAATCAGGGAGCTTAAAAACAAAATCCCAACACCTGAATACCTGGGCCTTGTTCCAGACAAGTCAAATCAGAACCTCTGATGGGTAATGAAAAAAAATGGAACAGCATAATCATTGCACATCTAATTTTAGGAAATTAGAAATATATATGCCACACACATATATATATATACACATATACACATACACATACCCTGCCATATAGATCTTTATTCCCCAACCTATATATCTATCTCTATAGATACATAATATATAGATATAGTTTATTTGAAGATCATATTGTTAAAAACTGTCATCTGTAGAATCCATTGAAAATTTCTGGAGATCTGCCCTACAACATGGTGTCTATAGTTAATACTACATACTTAAAAATCACTAAGAGAGTTTTAAGCATCCTTACTACAAAAAATTTTAAGTATGCGGTAACATGTGTGGTAATCAGCTCAACTTAGCCATTCCACAATGTATACATACTTCAGAACATCATGTTATACACTATAAATATATACAACTTTTATTTGTCAGTTTAAAAATTTGAGAATCCTGAAAGAAATCCAGTTCTGTTTAATGCAGAAGGGAACGCTGAGAATTAACAGCAATGCAAAGGCAAAGATCACGCAAAAGGTGTTCAAGGAATTTAGCAGTGACTCTCATTGAATACCAAAAACGTCCTGTTTTTAAAATTAAAATGGCCTCCAAGTTTAATTCTCTAAAAAATGAGCTAGAAAGAGTGGGATGAGATTTCTGATATTAAAACCAATGAGGAGGAAAATTGGCTTATGTGTTTGCTCACCACTGGGCTGACTTTGAAAGGCTCTAGCAGAACAACTACGTTGAGAAGGATGAATGAAGGTCCTCAGTGAGACAGGAAGGTTTGCAAGGAAGGAGTTTGGGCATAAACTTTACTATGGTAAAAAAGAAAATGTGGCTTTTGATAAAGGATAAACAAAGTCAGAAATGACACTTTTCATGGAACTCATTGTTTGCAAAGAAATCCAATGGTCTGCTCGAGTGGGGTGCGCCATGATCTTTTGGCATAAGATCTATTTCTACCGTAGAAGGCACAGAATTCAACCATGATACTGTCATTCATCAAGGTACACTGTTGACTTATATTTTCTTGTGTAAATTACCACCTTGCTTTTGCCTTGCAGAAATTTTGGTCTATGAAGTCTCAACATCTGTGTGAGACCTTTCTAGGAGCTGGAAGAAACAGTAGCTGTAGCCTTTAGAGTGCAAGACTTTGCATGCTTTGCACAAAATTGCTTTAAGTAATCTCCAAAGTTTTTTTTGAAACAATTATTTAAAAGGTGTTAATCTTGGAAATAAGTTAAAAAGTAATCACCAAATAGAACTATACACTAAAATAACAACCAAGGGAAAAGGTAGCAAACAACTAAGTTCTGCTGGTTTTTTTGGATAGCAGCCAGTCAATGGGTACAGTTCTTAATTACACGAACTTCATATTTGTTTTCTTGGCTGTGTGCATGTAGTTCACCTCTTTAGGTAGCAATTTTTAAAAAATTTAGTTAGTGTATGTAAAAGCAATATTGTATAAAAGTTGGTTATGTTTTTTAACATCAGTGGAAATGAATGATTGACCTAATTAAGTTTTTACCACTTATGGAAAAGAATGTCTTGAATGTCATACAAAAACAAATTTAGGGTGGTGCCCATAGCTCAGTGGGTAGGGTACTGGCCACATACACCGAGGCTGGCAGGTTCGAACCCAGCCTGGGCCAGCTAAAACCACGACAACTGCAACAAAAAAATAGTCAGGCGTTGTGGTGGGCATCTGTAGACCCAGCTACTTGGGAGGCTGAGGCAAGAGAATTGCTTAAGGCCAAGAGTTCAAGGTTGCTGTGACCTGTGAGCCATGGCACTCTACCCAGGGTGACAGCTTGAGACTCTGTCTTAAAAAAACAAAAAAACAAAAATACAAACAAATAAGCAAAAACAAATTTAGCAAAATCTCCTAGTGTCTGCGTCTTTACTCATAATTCCACTCGTTGAAGTCTAATTTTTTTCAACAAACTCATTTAAGACTGTTTCAGCTAAACTGAACCAAAAATAATAACATCTCTAACCAAGTACAGTAGTTAGTACAGCAAAATGCCATACATTTTTGGGACATGTTAGCTCAAGGGGGAAAATTATACACAGTGTGCAATTATAAACTCTGGGTAAATAAGTACAAAATGGACTATTTTTTTTTAATGGTTGGTGGGTTGGCATCGGCAAGTTAAGTCAGTTATACATGTTTGTTAAGTTGTTTATTTGTGATATTGAATCCATTTACAACAGTTGGTGGGGTTTTCAAGGCCAGTCTACATTGGCATCACTGTATGGCTAGCACCTAACAGGCTAGCACCCTGCTTTCCCACAAAGGATACACACTCCACTACTATTTGCTGAATCAATACAGTGAAATCCCACAAGTCCCTCCCTGATTACAGTCAGTTTTGTATGTCGTGATTTCCCGTCATGCTCTAAAACCTCACATTGTTTACTTTTTGTACAACCTTAAAGTCCATGCAAACAGAACTTTCCTGTATGTGAAATGAAAATGCACATATTGTTCAGGCTGTTTTACTAACTTTGCGATCTTTACCCATGTTAGGATGTGGCCTATGTACAAATCTGCTTGTAATAAAAAAAATGACAAGGAGCGTGACAAAAATAAGGATATAATATTAAAATAACAAATGATATACAGTACTGTCATTATTCTGATACAGAATTTTTACACAGCAATACAAGTACAAATGGCAGGATGTCAGACAATCCATTATATTATCGTTGACCTTTCGGTTACAGATAAAGTATAAATTACAATTTAATACTGATTTAGAAATGGTAACTAGTGGTATGCCAGATTAAAATCAATACTTCCTCTTCAAGGGACACATCCTAGAACATCTCCAAATAGGAGGGTTTTTTTATTTTTGAAAAACAAATTTTATAAAAAGAAAAAAGGAATAAATATTTTATTGGAAAAGAAGTCTTTTATTTAGAGCCCCCCCCAATCTAGAAGTCTGGACTCAATTAATTTGGCTTTCCATTCCTGTGTCCTCACACCAAAGAGCAGAGCTGGAGTCCACTGGTGGACGAGTTTAAGAGAGTCCCAGAAGTATACCCAATCTCCACCCCAGGAGAGGCACCAGCATACCTAGCTCAACTATCCACCCTGTTCACTGTCTAAGAATCAGGCTAAAAGCTGGATTCTTGCCAGTGATTCCACCAGCAAGCTAAAGGGCACAGACCCTCTGCTTTTAAATGCCAGAGAGGAGAGAAGGGAAATTGAGAAGAATAAAGCGAGAGCTTTATGATTCTTCGAGGAACAATAGAGAAGAGACCAACGCATGTGGATGTGTCTTAGGACACAGATAGGGGTCGGGTGTGGGGTGGGGAGAAAAAAATATTTCTGTAACAAAATATCAGACTCTTATGTTCCTCATTTTTGTGAAAATGGGCAAGTTATTGACATAAAGCCAAACCAAACCAAAATGCAAACAGGGAAATGAGAACCAGTTCCATAATGGCTTATACTTTATATTTCTATCCAAAATTAAAATTCCCTTTCAGGAAAGAAAAAAAAAGAAGAAACAACAAACCAGCCATCATTTTAAAATCGAAGATAAAAAGGTTACTCAGAAAGTTGAGAGAGCAAGAGCATTTCTTTCTGGCATATTATTAAATATTTGTTTGGCACAATCACAAGTGAGATTTTACAGACATCAATGTGGCTATTCCCATTTAAAGTTTCTACACTAACATGATTACTTTCGGGCTAAACAAATATATCGGTTAAATGAAGTCCGTAAACAGGCCAAGCCTGGCAGACATGGACATGTGTGATGCATTCTCCGCCCGAAAAATGGAACCTAAATAAAAAAGAAAACTGAGTTAGACAAGGAAATGTTTGAAAACCGAACCAAACCATTCTTGACATACACCTTTGAGTAACTATAACTAAAGTTTATTGAGAGTTAATGACCCATTTGAAAATAACACTCAGCACTTTTTGTATATTATCCTTTCCCAACCTTATAATCACCTTGGAGAGATGGCAAATACTTCGCACTCATTTTACAGACGAGAGAAGGAGGTACAGAGAGATAAGCAAATTGTCCAAGGTCACGGATCTTGCCGCTGGGGACCAGAGAGCCCCCATTTTTAGTCATTGAGCTATCCTACATTTTACGTTTTCTCATTGTATTTCCTGTTATAGTGTTCTGCTATTAGAAACTCCTTCTAAATTAGAAGGCACAAACACATCTATGTAGTGAGCAAATATAAACTCACACTCAATAAGCAATGTGTAACAATTCATACATTCGCACACAGAGGTCAAGAGTCAAAATGCTGGGAAAAAAATTAAAAAAGGAACAGAGGGGAATTAGGGAAGGTGGCAAGCTCAATTTGCATAGATGGAACAAACCAGATCCTGGCCTATATAGACTCAGCAGCGAAAGGTCTGCTTCGTTCTCAGAGTCACGCTAAGAACCCATCCCGTATTGTGAAGCTGGGTTGAGGAGGGTTGACCAGCCGCTAGTGTGGTGGCTCTGTGCCAGCCGCAAGCAGAGTACACAAAAAACAAAGAAAGCAAAAAATTGTTTTCTATCTCCTGGGAATGGTGCCTTCTTGAGAATCTGCCTGTCTTGCAAGTTATGCAGAGCAAGTTTAACCCCAGACCTGTAGACCTACGATAGCCAGTGAAATGGGATGGTGAAGGACTGTGGAGCAGGCTACTGTGGGACCGGCTAGCTGCTATCGACTCATGCCTCAGAGATCCTTCTATGGTTTATACATGGAAGAAAATACATTCTTCCTGCTTCCAAACTCAAATGCTTTATTTGACATCATTCTAGCGCATTTCCTATTCTATTGTACCAAAAGAGGCCACCTCACACCAATGACCTAGCCTTATGAGAAAATCAGAGGTTCCTCTCCTGGATGCCTTCAGATGGAGTTCATTATGTACATATCTTTAAAAGCCTGTGTGTAGACAGTGGCAGAACCATTCTAACACTATTTGGGGGTTGAACTGGTAGGATACACCCAATCGTACAACAGTCCAACAATGTCAAGACTAATTATTCCAGGTGTATCTTTCGGCGGTATCATGCTCACATTCTTCTTACCTCCTTTTTCCTTTTTCTTCTCTTCCTCTCTCTTCTTTCCTGCCTTCCCTTTCCCAATTGGTTCTGGAAGGGCCAGGGAAATGACCGAGATCAATAAGGACAAAAGGAAGAAAGAGAAGCCACAGGAGGGCAGGGTATGTATGTGGTGAACAGGCAGCGTGAGGAACAGCCAAGCCACCCCAGCTCCTCTGGCCCTCTGATACGTCATCACTTCATGGGTTCGAATGGCAGTGTCTATGTACAGGCCTGCTGGCCATTAGCTTAACATAGACTGTGCTCAGAATGGTTCTGTCACTGTGTGAGTCGGAGGAGAACACTAAGGGCTGGGTCCTCTGCTGCCACCAAGAACACATCAGAGGAGACAGGTGCTGTCGGATGGGCTCAGACAATTATAACTGGATAGCATCAGAAGTGACAATCAATGACCTTTATAATCCATTCTCACCCGGAGGCTTGGAGAGGTTCCTTTCACCGTGCCTAAAGCCACTTGCACAGGACAGTGGTTCTCACCTAGGGTGACTCTGCCTCTGGGGGGCATTTGGCAGTGTCTGGAGACAGTTTCTGTTTGTCAAACTGGGGGCAGGAGGTGTCTAGTCCCATGTAGTGGATTGAGGCCGAGCATGTTGCTAAACACCCCATAATGTAAAGGGCAGCCCCTCATAACAAAGAACTAGTCAGCTCAAAATGCCAGTTGTGCTGAGGTTGAGAAAAACCGTCACAGGCACCAATTATCCAAGGAAAATGACGCTGAAATAAATAATATGTGCCTATAATAAACATGTCAAACTATTATAAATGGAAACCACCAAGTATGTTTCTTCCACTCACTCACTCAACAGATTGTCTGTTAAGTGCTCTCTATTTCTTATGCAATGAAAAAACAGGGAAGGCCCCTCATCGTCACAGATCTTACACGTCAGCAATGAAAGACAGATAGGTACCCAGTGAGACAGTGCCAGCTACACACAAGCGCCCTCACAGTGCCTGGGGTTTTGCGCTTTATGCATCGCGACACTCACCGGGGGCTGTCGGCACCCTAAAACCAGCAGGAGAGAAAAAGAACCCAGACTAATGCCACGAATTGGGCCTCTGAAGGTATCACGTGTGAATGTCACCCCAAATCTGCCTGCTAGATTGTCCATCTTGTTTTGAGACGAGCTGAGTGGCTTCTTCTTAAGAAGTGATGTATCTAAGAGAGGTCACTCAGCTAGAAAGAATTAGTGCTGGTGGTCAGACTGGCCCTGATTTCTTCTAGATTTTGCTTCTTCTTACAAACCACCATGTCCAGGCTCAGCGCCTATGGCTCAACGGGCTAAGGCGCCAGCCACGTACACCTGAGCTGGCGGGTTCGAATCCAGCCCAGACCTGCCAAACAACAATGACGGCTGCAACCAAAAAATGGCCGGGTGTTGTGGCGGGCACCTGTAGTCCCAGCTACTTG